>OOFC01028060.1:28701-53376 GCA_900323345.1 Pseudochromis fuscus | reverse complement strand
CAGGAAATTACTTTTTGAATTGGGGCCAGATCTTTCCTACTCTATTAAAGTTGCCTTTGAAAGATGAATGTGAAGAATAGTATAAGGTAGAAAACAATCATTTAAGTTTACCTTTACCTCTTCTACTTCTACCCCCTACAAGAGCCAGGGTTTGTATCCTGCCCCTACTTTTATCTTTACCTTTACCTCTTCTACTTCTACCCCCTACCAGAACCAGGGTTTGTATCCTGCCCCTACTTTTATCTTTATCTTTACCTCTTCTACTTCTACCCCCTACCAGAACCAGGGTTTGTATCCAACCCCTACTTTTATATTTACCTTTACCTCTTCTACTTCTACCCCCTACCAGAACCAGGGTTTGTATCCCACCCCTACTTTTATCTTTACCTTTACCTCTTCTACTTCTACCCCTACCAGAACCAGGGTTTGTATCCCACCCCTACTTTTATCTTTACCTCTTCTACTTCTACCCCCTACCCGGACCAATGTTTGTATCCAACTCCTACTTTTAATTTCACCATTACCTCTTCTACTTCTACCCCCTACCCGGACCAATGTTTGTATCCCACCCCAATTTTTTTCTTTACCTTTACCTCTTCTACTTTCACCCCTGCCTGAACCATGGTTTGTATCCCACCCATACTTGTATTGGTGCAGCTGTTGAGAGGCGTCTGAACTTGTACAGAGCTTTTTAGTATGTATTAGCCTTTAGCAGCTGTGGATAGCACCGAGGCTATTGCTGAATTTTAGCACCTAGCATTAGCAAAAACCATTGTAGTATTTAGCAGATAGTATTTAAGCATTTAGCATTAGGTATTTAGCATTTTGCATTAGCTAAATGGTAGCATGGGTACTGGTCACTACCTGTAGCATCTCCTGGGTCAGTTGAACGTGGCAGTGCTGTTGGGATTGTGTAGGAGCAGTGTGAACTGGCACTAGGGGGGTGAATGTGGGACTTCACCATCAAGCCTCCTGGAGGTGTTGTGGGACTAAGTAGGTGCAGCACCGTTGAAGGGAGGTTTCTACCTGATGACCCCCAGAGACATGTTATAATGGTCTTTGTATATTAGTCCTGTTCAGTCCTGTTAATTGGGTAAAAATAAGTCATTTTACAGATTTTTACAGCTTGGAAGAAGCTACGAAAAACTAAAAGAGAAATTGAAACTGAAAGAAATTTAAAACATCCTTAATCTACAACCAACTGACCCGTTCACACCTCCTGACCGTTCACACTCAGCAACCACGCCGGTGTTTTCCCAGACAGGTTTTGATCTCCCTCCCGCTAGACTCCATGATGGCGGCAGCTGTGTTTATGGGGGGATTGGAACACAACCACAAAAGCTTTATTTTGTTTACAGCCAGGTGTGTTGTTCAGGTGTTTGTGAGGAAAACAGGACGGTTAAGCACTGCCATCAGGTGCCCTCAGGCTGCTACTGCTCTGCAGCTGCCCGGCAGTCACTTACCACTCGGACACACACACACACACACGCACACACACACACACACACACACACACATATGAACTAAGGGCGAGGCTGACTCACTTCCTCCTGTTCTCTCTTAATCTTTATAATCAGTCACTCAGCAGGTACAGGCCATCGTAATTACTGTCTTCTGTGCTGTGCAAAAGAAACTTTTATGGCACTTTGTACTCCAGAGGGACACATGTCCAGGAGTGGTTTAGATTTTATCAACTGGAGCTGGTTCCAGTTAAACCTTGTAGCAGAAATGTGAAAAAGATCTGCTCTGTATACTCTGTGTGACATTATGTTTTTGGGATGAAGTCCTCAAACTAACTCTTTAGCTGCACTGCATACACAAGCTATAAACTTTTACAAACTGTTATCCAGAGGTACATAACTACTACTACTACTACTACTACTACTACTACTACTGCTACTACTACTAGATGGGGCAGCACAGCGTTACAAATCCAGTATTAAACTCTGCATATACTTTAAGACAGAAGAGTTTTTGGTCCGTATCTCTTAAATTTGACCTTGGTTTCTACTCAGACCCTGGCAAGATACCTAATGTGACACATATGAAGCTACTAACTGATCAAAATAGAAAGCCCAGAAAAATGAAAAATGTCTTTTTAATCGTTTTGCATCACATCACTGGTCGTATAGTTCACTTACTTCGTCATCATCTTGTCCAGATTGCTTTCAATCAATGATATCATCCATATACCTGTCAATCAATTCAATACTCTGGAAATGCTTTCAGTGTGACTTTAAAACTAACACTGTCTGGTTGCCCTTAGTAACCATTAAATGCAAATACTGCGCATTCTCCACAAAGAGTATTTTTTAAATGTGGTTGTCATGTTGATTTCCTGCAAAACAACAAGTGAAGGAAAAACATCATCCCACACGACTGCCGATTCAAATAAAACCAAACTTTAATTTCCTTGGAAATTTTTTAAGGCGTAACTAAGAAACAAGGAAGTGAAAGCAGGATCCAACGCCTCGCTTTGCTGTGCAAGTGCGGAAAATCAAGAAGCAATTATTCTGCTGGTTGTAATTTACCTTATTAAGAGATTAACAAGTGAAGGTGCAACCGAAACTAATGCCGCTCGAATAACATTGTTAATTTTGTTTTGCTGCATTGGTAAAGGTTGTTTGCAGAGGAATCCATGTTCATGCAAACACATAATGGCTTGTGTAAGGTCGTTCCTGATTGGAGGATGTTGGTAGAATAGGTTGGAAGTACGTGCCTTTGTTCTTGTAGTCACTGTTGAACCCTGAACATTAGCTTGAAGATCAGCAGATAATTTAGCATGTCAAAAAAATCCACTGCAAGGTCACGTTCGTCATGTCCGAGGAGCAGCAGAACCAATAAGCGATCCGACAACGTGTGAAAGCCATTTGCGCCGCGGTTGCTGCTGCCACTTTTGTAGTTTCCTGGACGCGGCGAACCTGGCTTCACTCCGGCCCAGCATGTCTGTGGTTCCTTTGATTGGTCTATGAAACCTGAATAGTCCCAGAGTTGTTAGAGCTCTGAATGAGCGTGAGCCCCGGGCCAAGAAAACCCAGCGTCAGTAGCCAAGAAACACGACGGCCCAGCAGCGAGGCAGCGAGGATTGAATGGCATCTGGCTCCCTGACCCGCTCCGTTCTCATTAGATAAACCGAGTCAACACACAAGGCAGGAAGGATTTCAGCTCCTCGTGTGTCAGAGATCCACGCTCGTCCAGGACATCTCGTCTCTGTGTGAGGTGTCCGTCGTGAGAAGGGTCTGCTGACACAATACCCCTCTGTCTTAAAGCTGTCTCTCCTCTGCCAAATGGACAAGCTCGATGCGGGCCAAGGTAGACCAGGGCCAACGCGCTCAGGAGGCTCAAAAAGAAGAAGAATGGCCCGAGGTACCAGATGTTAAACAACCCATTTGGCACCGCGCTGCAGGCCAGTGATCAGCCAAACATGTGAGGAGATACCAGACATTCCAGGCAGGAAGTGTGTGGAGACGTCAGCCACAGCTCGGGGTCGGAGGTCGCGGTGTAGTCCTCTGATAAAAGGCACATGATAAAATGCACGTCGTTATTACCGCCAAGCTTGGTGCAAGATATCTTTCCTATCTGTCTCTGTCATGAACATGCAAACGGCCAGATGTACAGTCTAATACACGCAGGCCTCAACAAGATGCTCGTTATCTTTTGATTAATAACATTTTGGTAAATAAAGGACTCTATATGCTGATAAAGACCTTAAGATATAATTTAACCCTCTCGTGCACAGTGGTCCCTGCAGTACACAGCTGTTTAAAAACCACTTCCTCCTACATGCAGTAGTTTCTATGGTGGGATTTCATATTAGGGGTTAGGATGCTCTCTGCTGCCCCCTCCACTGAGTCCTATTCAGTGATTAAAATGGTAAATGGAGTACGTTTATATAGCACTTCCTTGACCTTAGCTACGTCCCAAAGTGCTTTACAAGGCAACTCATCCATTCACACACCAATGGCTATAGAGCTGCCATGCAGAACGACCTGGTGATTGATAATTGGGAGCAACTTAGGGTTCAGGGTCTTGCACAAGGACACCAACATGTGGAGAGGAGGAGCTGGGGATCGAACCGATGATCTTACGATTCGTAGACGATCCGCTCTACCCCCTGAGCCACAGCCACTCTCCCACCCCTAATTAGTTGTTGTAACCACTACTAAACTTCCTTTGAATCAAAGGAAGTCAGAGATGGCTGACAGGAAGTCACACTTGTTGACCACTGCTTTAATATCCTGTCACTCCTTCTCTGCCAGAAGAACCTTAGAGGTAAAAAATATATATATATGGTGATATACAGGAATATCTAAGTAACAATATTCTTCTTTTAGTTTTGAAAACTTCATTTCAAAGAATGAAATAAGTGGACATCTCTGTAACCTGAAAAAAATTTGTTGTTTTCATGCCTGAGTAAAACCAAAAAAGTCTTCACTCAGGCTTTAATAACTCGTGCATGAAAGGGTTAATTCTCTGGAAAAAGCCAGAAGTAAATGGTCCTTGAATGAATCCAAAGAGCAATGAATCTAGGGCATTTAGACTTTGGTTATGGATTCATCACGATTCATCCCAGTGGCTTCTTCAGTTCTCATGGGTCTTCAAGAATCTAAAACCAAGTCCAGTAGCTTGAGTCCAACACTTTTTCTTCACAGAAGTCCTTGAGTCCAGACATTTTTTGTCAATAAATCTATTTTCAAAGAGAATCACCGTCTCCAATCATGAAAACTAGTAAATTCTCTCTAACAGCCAGTAAAAGGATGCCAGCCAATGAACATGATCCAGGGATGCTGCAGCTCGTGGTTTTAACTTTTAACACAAATCCCCAGGTTATTCTGCCGTAATAATCTAAAGATAAATTATATTTTAAGAGGTTGTGGATAAGCAAATTGTGTTCGAGCAGCAGGATGTTGGATGTTCCCTCGCTGCTCTTTCGTCCTCTGCTTCTTCTGTTCTTTCTTTTTCTGACTTCCTGTGCAGCTTGTGTGGTTTTTCTAAATCCTGCCTTCATTTGGACGATGGGATGTAAGACAGACATCAGCAGCAGGGTAACTCAGCATTTTTTCTTCGTACCATGTGGTAAAATTGTTGGAGCGCCACCGTCGCGCTGCAGCTCGGTGGGTTAACGCTTCTAAAAACAAAAAACACCAGGACGGGAAGGAAGATGTGTGGATGCCAGCGTTGGGAGCGAAAACAAGATTAGGGTTTTAGACAAAACACAGGATCACTCCCCCGCCGCCATCACCACCACCACCAGCGGCGGCGGCCTCAGTACGGCACACAGAAGGGACCCCGTCATTACTGCTGACCTGCAGGAGCTGGATTCATTACCCGGACCCAGGACTCGGGAGAGGCCGCCGGGATAAACGCTGTAGCAGCCATCACCGCCAGCCTGCCCCCGCCGTGGTTCTCTCTGTGGGTTGAGTTACAGCCGTGCTGGTCTGTGGTCGGGACGTACAGATGTTAAAACTATCACAGATCCCTCAAAGCTGTTATTACTCAATGTCATGTATTAGGAAGATGAGTGTCTGTATGGGCCTGTCAGGACGTCTGAACATTTGTTACCCTGTGGATTACGACCAGAGTCATCAATTATCTCCTTCGTGTGGAGGCTGTGTACATTCATTAAGTACTTATATATTTCAATTAGTATTTTTCAATAATTGTAGTTTTGCCACAACAAATAATGTATCCTTTAGATTTTTGTTTCAACATTGACTCTTTCCATTAATCTTATTATTCTTATTTACAGTATAATATTCACTTAGCAGACTCTTAAAATGCTGATCACTTAAAACAGTCAGCGGAGGGTTACCTCACGATGATAATGCAACGCTGACAGAGTGAACGCACACGAGATGTTCACCGTGATGGATTACACAACTCCAAGCATTCAACTGTCGGCTGATAGATTTTCATGCTGCACGAAATTGAAACCAGTGGACGACGGGAACCGCAGGACAAACATCCATATTTCTAGAAACAGCAGAATAATGCAAATACTTGTCAGACATGATGTAAAATGGATGTGATGTTGGTGATGTGCTAAACAGGCAGAAGCTCTGGCTTTGCTCTTTAAGAGTTTAGCAATATGAGAATAGAAATGTTTGGTGCAGCTCTTAATTGAATCTGCAGGAGTCCATCGGAGTAATTATTCGAAAATAAGCTGCCTTTACATTTAATTTACCGTATTTTCCGGACTATAAGCTGTTACTTTTTTCAGACGCTTTGAACCCTGCAGCTTAAACTCCGGTGTGTATCGGCGTGGCTCATGTATCGGCAGCACGAAGCTCGTTAGCTTTTTACAAGCTAGCAAGCTCCGTGCTGCCGATACATTTAGCCTCGTCACATCAGACCCGGTCAGAGTGGACCACATGAAACTGTTCGAATAAATTCAATAGACTGCTTATAGACAGGTGTGCTCAATAGTCCGAAAAATATGGTATTGTGTATCTTTAATGCATTTAAATTCAGACAAGAGTTTTGAAGCATTTAATAAAAAAGTGTGTTTGTTTATCATTTGCACAAATAAATCTGTCCGTCTATTAGAAATATTACGGGAAAACTACTGAACAGATCTCATTTGTTTTTTTTAAGGAGATCAAAGAAAAAAGATACATTGTGGCAAAGATCAGAGGACGACATTGTGTCTGGAAACGATCCTGAAATCCCAGAAAATCTCTTGATGATATTTTAGTAAGACAGTGTTGCTATTTCACCACCAGAGGGCAACAGTGTTCAGTCTATGACATCAGTGCAGCTGGACTATGTCTTGGTGGAGATTTGTGGTTTTATATTTACAGTACTTGTTTTGAATGAGAACATCAGATCAGATTCCTTGTATCTGACAACATACTTGGCAGTAAACTGATTATGAAACAAACTGATTAACTGCATGATATTGCATGTGCATGATCTTCCTTTAAGAAATGTGTCCCCCGTGCTCGTTGGACACAAAAAAAGTAAAACACATGATTAAAAAGCTACTGCAGCAGATGCCGTGTTCGTGAGGCAGACACTTGAGGAAACGCACAAACAAGATGAGGATCGTCTCCACAGCAGGTCAGGCCTGTGCTGTGTTTCCTGGGACGACTGTGTGTTTATTCCTGCAGGAAACAGAGGGCGCAGCACAAAGAGCAGGTCCTGGTCAGGTTTTAGGAAACAGAAGAAAATCTGTTCGACCTGTGCTGACTCCCACGCTGGTAAATAAACCTTTTTTAGATTCGTATGATGCAGAACTAAGATGTAGCCACATGCAACACTCGATCACAGGTTATTAAATCCATGATTGTGGCAGGAAAACATCATATTTTATCATTTTTCTCTGTAATTCAACCACAAGCTGAGTTTCCAAGAAAAAAACAAACATGTAATTACACAATTTTCCTGTGATCTTGAATAATTTCATGACATTAAACATAATCTGTCAGGAAACACTTTGTTTTCCAGTTTGACTCTTCAAGTGTCACTTGCCCTTAATTTCACCTGATTTTTTTTTCCAATAAGCACTTTAAAACTCGTCCTCCGCAGCTGGATTCTGCTTTGAATTGTTAATAACTGTTTTGCACCAGAGGCTGACAGGAAAATGTGTATTTCAGATTGTTACAGGGAGTCAGTGGATTGATTTTCGGCTGGGTAGAGCTCGCACGGTGCCAGCGGTGTCGATTAAAGCTTGTTAAACTCCCGTTACTCTTAAAGCCTGTTGGTGGGTGCGTGCAGACTCTGCTCCGGTCGGCACAGGGTCAGAGTGACAGCGTGAGATGGCAGTAAGCCTGTTTAAAGCAGCGAGGAGGGTTGTTTGAGGTCTTCCTCTGACCTTTTGTACTCCTCTCTCCCTGAAGAGCTGTCTCATCAGGCAGCTGTTTGAAAGCAGTGTAGGAATGACTGATATTTGTTTTCTAACATTAGGACGTACAGCTACTACGTGTGGATGCAGGGAGTTTGCAAAGAAAAATTGACGAGTTTTCTTTCATAACATCCTCAAAGCTGCATTGCAGACTTTTTGCAATGCAGCGTTAATTCAATTTCCTTTACATCTCAGACCACTTTAAATGGAAAGGCCTTAAAATATCATCAACATTATATTATCCTCTGGGTTGTCAAGGGAAAAACCATTACCCTGTAGCAGGTTGGTGAAGGATCTGAAAAATCCACAGTCACAGATAGCTGCAGAAAAACAGAGAAGTGAATGATATAACAATGGTGGCATGTTAAGGCTCATTATTAATTTGTTGTTATCTGTAAGAAACTCCAGTTACGTCATTGTAAGTTTGCACAGACCAACATTACAAAGTAAACTAAATCCATGTTGGATCTCCACTAAATTATCTCAGATTATCATTCTGCATGAGTGTGTAGATCTACAACTCAATCCATTAACATGGGACAAAGTCGTGAATTTTTGTACGTACCACTTCCTCGTCCTCCTTCATCCTCCTCTTCCGCTTCCTCCTTCCTCCTACTTCCTCTTCCTCATCCCTCCTCCTACTATCTCCTCCTTCCTCCTTCTCCCCTCCTCCTACTTCCTCCTCATCCTCCTTCCTCTTCCTCCATCCTCCTCGTACTTCATCCTCCTTCCTCCATCTTCCTCTTACTTCCTTCTCCCTCCTTCTATTTCCTCTTCCTCTTCCTCCATCCTCCTCCTCCTTCCTCCATCCTCCTCTTATTTCCTCCTCCTTCCTCCTTCTACTTCCTCCTCCTTTCTCCATCCTCTTACTTCCTCCTCCTTCCTTCTTCTACATCCTCCTCCTCCATCCTCCTCCTTCCTCCTTCTACTTCCTCTTCTTCCATCCTCCTCCTCTTCCTCCTCCTGCTCCATCCTACTCCTCCTTCCTCCGTCCTCCTGATCTTGCCAACAATGTAATCATTGGTTGATGAAGGTGAAAACATCAGCCCCTTGGTGGAGGTAATAAAACGATGTGAGTACAGTTGCTTTGTCAAAGCACAGTCCAGTCCTGCTTCCACTGGAGCTGCAGTGATGATATTAACAGATAAAGTCTGTGTGATTAGAAACTGTAAATCAAACCACGTACAATAGGCGTCAATTGGCAGGACATCCACTGATCTCCTGTATCTCGGAGCCAAACCAGTGCTGGGTTTTTGAGGCCAATTATTAATACAAATGAGAACCACACTCTGTTCCCACAATGCAGCAGGAACCCCTGACATTAGAGAACAACTTAAATATACAGGCACATGCAGCCAATAAAACATTTATCTCATATCTTGTTGCATGTCTGCCAACATACATGTGGACTGTGACACCTCTGATACTGCATCAGTCAATCAATGAGCAGAGAGCTGAGTGGTTTCCCATTTACACTGACTGACCCCCCTGAAGCTGCAGATCCCTCCCTCTGCCCTCTCCACCCATACACACACACACACACACACGACACAGCCACAGACTTTTTACAAGCCCAGCTGAAACCGCCGTGGAGGTTACAGAGCGGAGAACAAGTTTGGCAAACTTTAATATTCGCAGAGCTGCCGCCGCCGCCTCCCACAGTCATATTAATGCTCTCACAGACCATCAGAGATCTCTGCCCGGTCCTGCTGAGCCCAACCGGCCTGCCCTCAGACCCTCAGCCCAGAGGAATGCTGGTGCTGCCTCTGCGGGTCGACCATCACAGCCCTACCTCCCCCGGCGTTTGTTAAATCCCTCGCAGCACCCGCTGTGTGAAGCATTTTGAGGTCTGGCTAAGTGCTGATTAAAATATTATAGTCTCATTCGCAGTGAAAATGGGGGTCAGGCAGACTCACCGGGTTCAAAGCCAAAAGGAAAAAGTGAAAGGATTTCATTGGATAAACAGAACATTTTAAAAAACAGCCGCCCGAGGGCTTTGAGGCTTTGATTCTTGGGAACGTCTTGTACGCTGCTCGACTCGACTCTGTCCCCAAACAACCCTATCAACAAAAAACACTGCGGTGCACTTTTTGGGACTTGACTCAAATGAAAAAAAAAAAAAGCATCAGATTTTGGAGAAGACGGATTACAGCTGGAGCGGGTTTGCCAAATGTGATAAACCTTAAATGAAGGTGGTAAATCCTTAAAAATGTGCAAAGTGGTGTTTTAAAGACTTGTGAATGTTGGTCTGTGTTGATCAGCCCACTTCCAGGATGAGGTCTGATCTGTTTGCTGAACTCCAATCAGATTACGTCTGAACTCCTGGACCCTGTTGATATTTTGATTAAAGAAAACATTGTTTTTAGCTGGAGGCCACAGCAGGTGACTGTAAACCTGTTTTCTTTACAGGATTAAAAGTCATATTTGCCACTCGACTGTCAGATGATGTCTCACTCTCGCTCCTCTGCCGGACCCGGCGCTGACCTTGGTGGTCGGTGGTGTCGCATTAGTCAGCCGGCAGCTCCGGGGCGCATGTCCTCACTTTGATCTCTGCCATACCTGAGTGCCGCTCGGTTACTGTTCGCCCGGCGCTGACTGGCAGCCATGATTAAAACGACAGCATCCCTCTCCTCTAATAGATCATCTTAATGAAGTCACTGTGCTGTGGCGAGCGACAGCTGATTAATACACACAAGTCGTTAAGTCTGCTGGTGTAAGAGTGTGTGTGTGTGTGTGTGTGTGTGTGTGTGGTGGAGGTGCCCTCTGCTTGTTTGGAGATAAATCTGAGGACTAAGTGGACGCTGCGTTGGCGAGGTGACAGGGCTCGGAGCCTGACGTCGTGGGAGGATTCTGGGTTAAATGAATATTCATATCTACTTTGTCTTAACACAAAGTGAAACAAAACTTCATTTTGTTCATTCATCCCCATCCAGAAAAAACTATATACTAATAATAACAATCACCCATTTTATTTATATAGACGTTTTACATGGTAAAAACAAACAAATGCAGGTATACAAAAATAGCAAAAACAATAAAAAATAACAATAATAAAACATAAAGAACATAAAAAAAGTGCACACAGAAGCGAAATTTAAAGATTATAATGTGATGATTAGCAAAATATTTGTAGTTTTAAAAAGGTGTAAGTTATTTTCTGTGCAGAGCAGGTGTGTTTTTATATTGTATTATATCCTAGTATGTAATATATCTGCTCCTGGAGGCCAAGGGTGAAGTGTTGTACAGTTTATTTATTTTCTAAGATGTCCAACCTCACTGGAGTCTAAAATCTCTTTTTCAATTATTAATTTGAATTTTACATCAGATCCACTGTAGTATCACCACAATGTCAATGGGACAGGTCTCCGGAGGTTGTATTTTTACTATATTATTTTCTATAATTACTATTGTAGAGCTGTTAATTATTACTTGTTAAAGGCTCAGTGATAATTGCGTTGTGTATGTTTGTGTTACAGCAGCAGTGGTTGCCATGGACGTCGCTATAGCTACAGCTGACTCTACAGTGAACAGCTTTGGGTGCAGACTGTGCTGATGTCATTAGGAAAACTATTGGTTTTTAAGTTTGCAGAATGTGGAGCATGTGTTACACGTTGAGTTTTCACTGATTTGCACTAAAAACAGGAAGTTTCCCCTCTGCTACATACTGGAAATTAACTTTTGCTTGTAAGATGTTGGGATGCATTATTGCCCCCATTGAGTGTATTTGGCTTGTAAATACTTATTTTTTATTGGTGCAAATATTTAAACTGTGTTAATTTTAATAGTGTCTTTATGTCTTGGTGTAATATTCTTTCACATGGATAAGCAGACCCTCAGTTCATTACCTGTTACCTGTTTCTCCATCACCCAGCATCACGTCGACAGATATTTAAAAGTCAGATCTCAGGGCGGTGAAGCAGGAGAGCCGCTGTGCTGCAGACAAACACTCAGATGGATTCACATTCTTTCAGCCAGAGGTTGAGAATAGACGTCTGATTATTTTCCTCCAAACAGAGAGTTTCCAACCACAACACACATTCCTACCGAGCGTGAAGCTCAGCTCCAGATGTAGCTTCTTTAATCCTGCGAGTGCGGAGTGATGGACGCGGGCACCGAGGCCGCAGCCGAGCAGGATACGTGTTTTACGTGTTTAGTTTTTAAGCGAACGCTGTAGCGAGGCCCCGACACTCGGCCCTGCTGTAAACAGGAAGCAGCGAGAGAGGAGTCTGGAGATCTGACCTCTTCTCCTCAGCTCCCACTCACGTTTTCAATCTCTCTGACTTGTATCATCAACACAGGAATTAATGTGGTTGTGGTTTACTGTATTATCTAAACTTTGGCTCAATGGGAGACAGCTGTTATAGATGGTTATGATTTTACAGAAGGGTTGAGATGACGCATAATTCAATAATCTTGAAATGTTTGCTGTGTTTTTAATTCATCTTAAAGTTCTAGCGTCGTATAAAAACTATTTCCATGGTGTGTAATGGCTCACAGCTGGGCAGCAGCACACAACTTTCCAAAACTGATTAAGATTTAAAGTAGGAGACTTTTAAATTACCATTTTGGGGAAGAAAAAATGCCGCATGTGTCAGCACTCTTCTTCTGGATTGTTTATTAACTCGACTCTCGCAGGCAAACTGGTGCAGATCATCCCTCTGAATATTAAATAGGATATTGTGCAATCATCTGTATTTAAAGGGACATATTATGGAAAATCCACTTTTTAAAGTCTTTTATATGAACTGTTTGGTATGTGGCTGCCTCCAAGTCCACTGACTGTAAGATTTTCAAACCACCTCATTGTTGCGTGAGCTGCTTGAAGAGAAATACCTGCAGTAAAATCATCTGACAGGGTCTGACAGACGTCGCTGTAGCTAGCTTATTTCACTATGGACATTAAGCTCACAGGTTCATTTCTACTCACAGACTGTAGGCTAAGCTACCAACCTTTATTGGAGAAACACTGGGTCACATATTGACACCTTTCTTTTCTTTCCTGTTTTGAAAATTGGATTTTATTTCAGTATAATACGCAGCACTATAGCTCTGGCGCAGCTACTGACGGTTGGAAGCACCGTCACCCTGAGTGCTAAGGCAGGACCAAACCATTTCATGCAGATAGAGGGGGGTGGTCGGTCAACATGGATATTTACTTTTTGGTCAATGTGGATATTTTTTTACTGCAAAAAACAAAGGGATTGTTTTTGATCGTTTTCTAACTATATTTGGAAAAAATAAAATAAAATACACAACCCAGATAGCAAAATCATAGTTTATTTTTTTTTTACCTATGTTTTGGAATTGTCCTAACTTTTCCCCTCGCCCCTGCGCGTTGGATCCGCCTTCTTGGATTTCTCCGTTATAGGAGAAGTTTAGCCGCCACATGAGTGCAGCCAAAACTCGGTTTGAGTTGTAAAAACCACACATTTAATCACACAGGCTGCAGCCTCACAGCGGAGTGGATTCGTTTCATTTATGATTTCTCGTTGGTTTCCTGGTTTCAGCGACGGTGTCCTTACGTCAGTGCAGAGCAACAGAGGGGAGCGTCTTAAAGGTACAGACACCTAAAATCAGCGTGTTCTCAGCAGAAGTGATGAAGAGCGTTTTTGAGGCAGACTAACAAGGATCAAAGTGGAGTTTCACTAAGAAACTTCAGACTTATTTAAACCTCTCTGAAAACCAGAATAATATATCTCCTTGAAAGAAGCTAAATTTTTGAAATACTTTGGTACTTTTTGTGCTTGAATCTTTAGTAAATCACCATTTTCCACCTCCTAATAATGCTGGAAGTTGGACACATTACTCCCTGCATTCAAGGTATTACAGAACATTTATCTTTCAGCACCTTCGCTGTTTGTTCCAGCTGTCGAAGTCAAGAAATCACCTAGAAAAATACACACTTATTGATGATGTCAGCAGCAGAAACATGCCTTATATGGCTGCACGCAGATCCCCCTTTTTTCTCCTATATTTGGAATAGAAGAAAATCCACAGCAATTTGGAAAACGCGAGGAGTAAAAACGGTTCTGCGTCTGGATCCAAAACAAACTCTGAGATCCTCAAATCCACATTTCAGACAAGTTTGTGCATAGCAGAGTGGTTAGTCACTGCACAGTCGGCCGTGTTGACACAGACAGACTTCTGTTTAATGTCATTTCTTTAACCCCCAAACCCTTTTTGATTTCCCACATATTGTTTGCTCTTAATCCTGAAATGATGCCTTGTCAAGTTGGGAGTTATAAATTTGCTGCAGAGCATTTTTTTCTGTGTGCACAATACATGGATGCAATTAAGGAACAAAATGCAATCCAGTGCAAGAACCACCGCACTGTAAATATCAAACCCTCTGACATAAATAAGAGAGTATTGTCTGTGCATGTGAGAGAGATGACTGGTGAGTTACATCAGGAGGAGGTGGAGGAGAGCGAGACTCAAAGAGAAAAGGAGCTGGCGTTTTCCCCAAGGACGACTGATAAACCGTTTGGCAGGAAAGGCCTCGCAAATGACTGCATTCCTTGTTAACCTTGTAAGGCTATTTTTACCGCTGAAGGCTCCGTCGAGCGGGCATCTTTTGTTCACCCTGCAGCGTGAAACAGGAAAGACTGGTTTGCATTGTGCCCCTCTGGGAGCTTGGCCCTCGATCTCTGTCTCTCGTCACGATCCAACCATCCATCCTAATGTCCAGCTCTGTTTATTTGTCTCCCGGTTGACGGAGTAACTTTGCTGTAAAGTCATGCAAATAAGGAAGCATGTTTCGAGATAAAGCTAAAGAATCCAGATTGCAAAGGGGTAACGTTGGAGGTTTTCCCAGGCAACGTGCAGGATTTCTGCCTGAATAATGAAAGCGAACTCCCCTTTCTGCTGTCAGAGGGATGTTTGCTCGCTGTGTGTTTTATTGTGCTTTCCAAAGGGACATTCCACTGGTGAAAAATCCCCTCTGACTGTCCGGAGGAGGTGAAAGGCCCCGGTGCAGACTGTTTTCCTGTCGCCTTGCAAACAGTTCATCTGGTGTCGGAGTGGAGTTTGAGCCGCGGCTCCTCAGGGATTCCTGGAAGTGAATGTGATCATGTCTTAAGAGGATTAAGAGGAGACCCTGGTGGTGTGGAGCCAGAGGTCAATATCACTGTTATTGTGGGAAATGACCCGGCCTGTCACCGTGCATCTGTCAGTGCACTGAAGTGACCCAGTTATTCTTCTTCTTTAAATACTGGGAAAGAGAAACTTTAGATCAGGGTGAGGACTCTGTGAAGTAGGATTTCTGTGGCAGGGAGGTGACGTCTTCACCATGTTTAATTCATTCATCTTGTAGTCGCACAGAACCTGTCACTAGAACTAAAATATCAGTTTTTAATAATCAATCTACTGAAAAGATGCTCAGAGGAAAATGATAATTACCACAAAGTTACCGTATTTTCCGGACTATTGAGTGCACCTGTCTATAAGCTGCTATTGAATTTATTCAAACAGTTTCATGTGGTCCCCTCTGACCGGAATTTTTAATTTTAACAACTTGAACAGATTGTCCCTGCAGTGATTTCTGAGTAAGAAGAAATGGTTGCTAGTTGGAAACTCCTTGTATTTCAAAGTGTGATTTCCAGAGCATATACAAAGTCTTCTGTCATTTCATAATCTGTAAGCCTACTCTGCTGACTCCATCATTCTACTTCCTGTTCCTGCTGCAGAGCCTGGATGAGCTGGATGATGACGACACTGGGGAGAAGACCAGGAGGGAGGAGGAGGAGCTGGTCCAGGCCAACACCTTCCAGAACGAGGCCATGACGGCCGACCCCGCCACCGGCTACTTAGTGGTAAGAAGTGACAGGACACCAGAGCTCACTGTTTGATTTTCTGTTTTTTTAAAGCACCTGATGTCCAGGGATCACAGTTTCCCTCTTGTTGTGTGTGTGAGGCCGAGTGTTGTCGGGTTTGTTACAGCGGTGCTGCCAAACAGAGGCACTGTTGCTCAGGGAGAACCCGGTGGAGCCGAGTGAAAAGCTGCAGTGATGCAAAACCTTAAAAAAAGGTGTCTCTGCATTTCATCATCGCTGAGGAATCAGGTTAAAAGCAGAAAGAAATGCTGTAAAATGCTGTTGAAGCCACTCAGGGGGGAGACTTTCTTACACAACTTCAGACACGTCTCCAGAAAAGTGAAGCTGAAAATATTTGATGTTTTGGTTTTTTTTTTTTGCTTGTGTTGGACAGATGATGTTTAAGAGGGAGACAGGAACCAGGGAGGCCAGTTAGATGCTACACACTCCAACCATCTGTCAAGTCATTAGTTCATCTATTTTAAGGATGCTTGAATTTTTAAGTAAATTATCAAATATTCAGCCTCTCAAATGCTGCTTTTTACTTTTTTACATGTAATTAATGTAATGTAGTCAGGAAGCAGTTTATAGTCGTCACTTTGGGATCTGGATCTATTTTTTGAAAACAAATTAATTATGAGTTAGAGTGGTAGAGCAGGTCGTCCATTTTTCAGTGGTTGGTGGATCGATACCCGGCTCCTCCTGTCCACATGTTGTCCTTGAATAAGACACTGAAGCCTTAGTTGCTCCGTTGGTGTTGAATATGTGTGAATGAGTAAATGAGGCCTGTTAGAGCCCGATAGGTAACAACCACCTGAAATGTAACAATGATGCAAATTATTATAAAAAAAAAAAGTAATAACTGGTTAATACGTGACAAAAGTGATGAGCCCGAAATGTATCAAAAAAATGTAACAAAGCCCAAAATGTAACAATTGATCAATAATGTAACAAGATGCTGAGCCCGAAAAGTCAAAACTTGTAACATTTTGGGTCTGTTTTTACATTTCAGGCTCAGCACTGTTGTTACATTATCCACCAGTTGTTACATTTTAAGTTTTATTACATTTTTTTTCTAACAGTTCAGGACATTGTTACATTTTTTGTCATTGTTACATGTCGGGCTCTAATCTGCCTGTTTACACTTGGTTTTAACATGTGTGATCTGATCACAAGTGGACAGCTAAAGAACCGATTAATCAAACCCCATGTGGTCTGGGACACATGTGACCAGATACTGTATCTTTTGCAGTGTAAACACTAATATGTCCTAATGTGTCCCCAGTAAGAACAGAAAATTGGTCATCAATGCAGGACTGAAAGCTGCTTCTTTTCTTTTCCTTTACTTCTGGCAAGTGACGTGAAAATGCACGTTTAGCATCAGGTGTGAACAAAGAAACATGTCAGCCGTCCACAAGACGCATTTTAAAACCGAGTGTAAACAGGACCAATGAGAGGCAACAAAGCCCACTGAGGAAAAAGGTGCTCAGTCAGTGCAGTTTATTTTCCATTTAGCTTTTTATATTGATTATCTGTTGTAGCAAACATCAGCAGTAAAGTGGTTTTAATCCCATTAAACCATGAAGAGTTCAGGACGACATCACAGCACTGAAAACAGCGACGTGTTTCCAGAGCAGCAGTAAAGTGATTTTATTTATTTTTGCCTGTTTAACTGTCAGGGCTCTTCATCTGTGCAGTAAAGTAGATAACAACACTTCTGATTATTAATAAATCAGTACGGGATTTTTTTTTGAGTAAATAAACAAAAGCTGGATTTCACTTTTTCACGTGTAATTGATAAAATATCTGTGGGTTTGTGACTTTTATTTTGACAGAATTATTCCAAAGCTTCCCACTTCCTGGAAAACCTATAATTTAAAAAGTAAATTGTCCGGGAAAGTATATTTGACTTTGTGGTTGGATCTCTGCATGTTTTACTATATTCGTGGCGTTACACATTTATGAGGAACAACTGATGTACTGAGAGATTAAAGTTGAAAATTTACAAGAAATAAAATGCAAATATTTTGACATTACAGACAAAAAACTGTAAAATATAAGTAGCACATTTCTGAGGGAGAAATCCAGATAGTTTGTGGTTGTGGTTTCCATTGATCATCATGGAAAATATCCAAAGGGATTTGAACAACTAATCCTTGATCCAAACCTAATGATAGACTGTGTGGAAACATCAGGACAAGAAAGTGAAGCCACATTGATCAGACTTCATTTGTGTTTGGATCTTTGTGTTGAAGGTGTTTCTGCCTCCGAGACGAATCTGTTAATCTTTCCATTTAATATTATGTTTATTTAATAGAAATGAATCAATGCAGAAATACTCGAGTTTAAATAAAAATGAATTAGTGAACAGACATCACACGCTCGCAACGTCTTTTATTTGTGGCCAAACAGACGAGTGGTTCATCTTCTGCTGCGTTTGTATCGTTTCAAATCCAAGCTCCACATTCACACATAATGACTTTCAATAGGAAATCGAGCACAGGGAGGATATGAAAAGCATCCAGCTGTGTAACAATGACTGAGACCTCCGCTCTGTTTCTGTAAAAAATCATCTGACTGACATGAAAATTGCCATTTGGAAAAAAAAAAAAACCACAAACTGAAATGTCTGTGCCGCTGTGTGACAACGGTTGTGGATGTAGCTGGGAGTTTTGTTCCAGATGGATCGGCTGTTATGCATCAGCGGGCTGATTTTGTTTTGTGTGGATGGGTGAAGACTTGTGTATGAAATATGTACACAAACACAACGCTAACGGGGAGACTGTGACAGCACCTGCAGAGATGATAAAAGTAAAAAGTAAAAGATTCGGCTATTTACACGAAGTCGCCTGCGTGTAAACAAACAGCGAGCAGCTCGGCGGACACACACACACACCCTCAGTCCATCACTGGAAACAGAATATGTCCAATCATGGATCCAATCTGACCATCTCTGTATAACGCAGACCAGATGCGGCTGTGCAGGAACTCACCGTTAGATGTCTCACTGCCGCTCGTATAAAGCTGATATTTCTATTCTGCTGGGGGTCCTGTGCCAGCTCGCAGCAGAAATAACGAGCACAGAGAGATACATTCAGGTCTGAGGATTTACTGCCGAGCTGTCGGTGAGACATCTGTAAAGACAGAGCGTCTCAAAAATGTGCCGTTCCTCCCGGGCCTCATTTATCAAAGGCAAAAAGGGGGAGACGAGCAATTGCCATGTCAGGCCCATTATGATATACAGGGTCGGGCCAGACCTCTTAGCCGGTATCTGGACAGAGGAGTTTTTAAGGAGAAGCTTCTGTCCTCCTAACTGTCTCTCCAGGTCTCCGAGCGTCTTCCAACCAAAACAAGCTGTAAGTCTTCTCAGTGCAGAGGACATCATGGAAACTCCAACCAGCATCGAGGATGTAAAATATTTTATCAGATGTTTTAAATTCGCCCATGAAAATGAGTTTGATATGTGTGCATCGGAGCGTGGACGCCCACCTCGGACACATGTGTCTCATATGGTCCGAGAGGCCCTCTACAGGCATGTGGTCCTGCTTATCAGGACTTACCTCCCTGTGGTATGTGGGTCCTACGAGGAAAACCTGTTCCCCCCCGCCAGAAACATATGGAACATTCCTCAGGATCATCTGCTTTTAATGTGGCGCCAACATCCACACAAACTCACCAGGATCGGGTCTTTTTGTCTGTCTCTCACCTGGAGAAGACTTTCTGCTGACGACATCCACCAGCGCTTTCATAACCAGCCTCATTTGCATTTTTAATTATCACCTTTCAGTCCAGAAACGGTGCTGACGCAGAGCATCTTGTCTGAACAGCAGGGAGACGTTCGCCAACCCTTCGTATGGCGGCGGGAGCAGCAACCTGCGCCAGCTTTTTGTTTCCTGAAACAATATTTGAGCAGATTCACACCTCTGTTGGTTCAAGATTTTGAGGATTACAGACGTGTGAGCCGATAAAACACTGATGTTTGTCTTTGACAGAAAGATTCAAGCAGCAAAACAGTTTAGTGAGAAGAAACCAGAGGGAGCTTTTTAGGAGATGTGGATTTCTTGGGAGATAGTTTTCAGACAGGATCTCATTGGCTGGTGTCAGTTTTTATTCTCCCTGAGGTTTTCACTCAGAAATCGCAAACCTCCGTCACGACATCATCCTGCTGTGATGATGCTTCCTCAAGCTCCAAATAAGTCGATTTTTCCCTTAAATCAGAATGAACCCTCCAAGCGTATCGTTGGTAACACCTCTGCACATGCGTCTTTGGATTACCGTAATTATGTGGCAGTTTGCGCAATCGATAAAATTCCAACATTCCCAAGAGTTGAGATGTTGCACCTTACACTGAATATGGTGTCATTACGGTAATTTCACTAGCGTCTCTCCCAGAAGCCGGAAAATTAGGTGATTTACTTTAAACTACGTGTTGTAAGAGTAATAACAGTGACGATGAAGCATGAATAGCAGAACAACACAAAAACGGATTTTGATTTTAGAGTTTTAGTGAACAACACTGCAACTGCACATGAATGTTAGATTTTGAATGTTGAATTTGAAATCAAAATAAACATGAAAAGCCCAGGTGGAAATGTGGAGGGTCAGCTGGTAAAGGGTTAATCTTAATAAACCCTTTCACCAGCTTTACCCTGAGATTATTAGCATCCTGGACGGCAGCTTCCTGGGACAAATCTAAAATATTCAACTTTTTGCCTACTTCTCGTAGTGGAAGCTGCTTACATTCTGGATCAATCTGCATAAATAAATAAACACAAGCATGTGGACTGGTATGGCGTTCTGGGTGTATGGAAGTAGCACCATACAAACAGTGAATGTAAACAAAGCCGTCTTCCTCGTAGCATCGCATCCGATCGCCAACTATAGCTAAATTTGTTTTGACGGAACAAGACTTTCTTAATAAATGTCTGGGAGGTGGCGATGTAACTATAAAACACCGAACATCGTAAACCGAGGACCTCCTGTACACTGAACACTGCCGCCCTCTTGTGGTGAAATATCAACACGATCTCATTAGAAGTAGGGATTTTCTAGGATTGCTGGATCTTTTTCAGATCCCTACAATAATTCAGTCCTTGGGTCTCTCCAAAAACATTCACTGAGATGAATCAAGAAGTTTTTCTGTCAAACAAACCAACGCTGGTAAAACCCGAACCCCCTCGGTGGAGGTAACAGTATCCGAGCACCTTCATGTTGACTCGAGATTTTAAAGATTACAGACGTAGGAGCAGCTGAGCCACACTAATATTTACCTTTGACAGGATTGGTCCAAGCAACCAAACAGTTGAGCTGGTTACTGACAACAAGAGAACACTTCAACACTGTTTTTCTAACACAGAAGGAGAAATATATTCAGCTGTAGTCACGAGGAGTTCAGGAGGTTAACACGACTTTCTGCTGCTGTTTACAGCGTTGTTCGCGAGTTAGTCTTGTTTTTTTCTTTCATCCGCCGCCTTCGATTTATGTTGCAGGTTGGCATTTTGACATCTATTTCTTCAGCCGGCATCAAAGCCTCTCAGACAGCTGGGTGTGGTTAGCATCTTAATGGAGACGTGTGAAAAGACTGCACAGCATCGTCGAGCACAAAGGTACAATAGGTGCAATTTCAGGCTGTAATTATCATCACCAACATGTAGACGTCTGGGATAAAATGCAGCGTGGAGTACAGTGTGTGCTTTTATGTGGACGCCCAGTCTTTGCAGGTTCACGCTGAGTCGGCCTATGTGCTTCTTTAAAATGCCAATCATGCATCTTATTGTAAGAGCCTCTCCCTCTGTGCAGAAATCTTTACCTTAAGTTGTCTTCATCTCAGAGATCCTTAAATTTAATGAGCTGCAGGATAAATCACGCAGCATTAATTTTGAACCTGAATGTGTTTTATTTCCAAGACGCCACAGCAGCACAGAGGAGTCATTTTGCCAGAGCTCGGTGATAAAGCTCCTGTTTTACTGCAGATATTTGTCTGTGTGTATTCTTAGTAAGTCGGAGCTCCGCTGTGTGGCTTATGGGAGCTGTCAGCGCAGCTCGAGCATGATAAATAAAGTTACACAGGGTTTGTATTGTGTGCAGCGAGGTGGTTGTACATGAATTTACGCTGACCTTGTCTTGCAGATTCATATCTCAGCCAGGTGGTGCACAGCGTGAGGCGCTGCTCGGAGGTGCTGTGGTAATGTGGCAAATAAAAGCTCTGGGATGTTTTATATGAACATGTTTTATATTCGGGGGTTTAGCTGCACGTTAACCTCAGAGGATCGGAGCTGGACAGTTTGTAACAGGAGTGAATCTGTCTGATACTGAGAGCATGCTACAGGTCGTCTTTGTGGTTTGACAGACTTATCATTTCTGTATGTTTCATGTTATTTTATCTAAATAATTGTCAATATCTAAAAATGTGCTGAACTGAAGTGATCTGACAGATTATTTCTCATGTTTTGTCATGAGACTGAATGTGGGCAGCACCATGTTTGACACATGAAGGGCATCTTCCTGTTTGTTAGTCTGCATCAGGGTGGACATGTTGCCTCTGTGCTACTGACTCAAACTGTCTGCAGTGTTTAGACGACACTGCAACGTAATGAATTAGCACGATTCTGGTAAAGTGATTAAAAACAGATCTGACATATTAATAACTTCAGCCCAAAGTGATCAGTGAGAAACTATTAAATTCTTGTTGGGACTCATGTTTCAGCCTCGGTGCAGTTCACTGAGTGTTTCATGTTGGTACATGAAGAGTGAGCAGTGTCGTCTAAAAAAAAGTTATAAAATAATCCTGTTTATTCAAGTTGTAAATAACTGAAGTGGGAGGACAAACATATTTACATTTATCTGCATATTCACAGGTGATTGATGGAAAAATCTACAATTTTTAGACATTTACATGAAGTAAGAAATGTTGATAATGCTGGGATGGTCATATTCAGCATTTTCTCATTAAATTTGCTGTAAAAACAAAAATCTATTTAAATTCTAAAAAAAATTATTTGTGTTTTTGGAAAAAATGTTCATAAAATGACAACAATAGTCTGTGAATGTACAAATCTAAAGCAAAACAGACTTTTCAAATACATAATTTATAGTTAGTTATAGATTATTCATTTAATAAGTGAAACTGTTGAATTCAAAAATTAAAATGAAGTATTAGTTCTGTAATTTTAAATAGTTTTCTTTTACATATTCACAATATCTTGTGTAATTATGTTTTAAAAAAACTACAGCAACAATAATGAATAAATGTATTTAATCAGTTTCATTCTTTCAGGTGTGAATATTTTTTATTAAATATAAAAATGACTAAAAATTACAGCAGTTTTATTGTAAAATAAAAGAAGTAATCTTGTTGTTTTCATTTATTTGGTAATATTTTATATCCTATAATAATAATAATAATAATAATAATAAATGCTCACAAATTGTAGCTCAGTAATAACCTGTAAAATTAAATGTAATTTATTTCTTAGGGACTGTTTTTTTCTGCGGATTAACACACTGTTGGTGCCTTTAGTTGTTGTTCAGTTTATAAACTCCAGAGCCCATATTCATTATAATGGAGACACACACATTACCTTATTGCTTTAACACAGGTATAGTTATTTATTGTCCAGCTGAAATATACCTGAGTTTATTGTAGATTAAACTTTTTTTTAGTTGCAGCTCTAAATGTGAGACGCTCGTTCTCCAAACTTGTCTTAGTCATTAAACAATCTTCTGTAAGTTTAACAGGTTCAGCAGATGTGGTGTTATTCAGTGTAAGACCCACAGACCCTCTCCCCGTCCTCCATCTTTGTAAATCCATCCAGGCCTGAGCCGGAGAAGAGATGAGGGTCGGGGTTTCATCCACGGTTAATGGATGATCTGTCAGTGAGACAGAGGCCGGCGTTCGCTGAGAGTCGGGCTCTGACTGATAGATCGCAGCAGAGCGAAGGCTCCTCAATCAAACGTGGAGACCCTTCACTGCACAGGACCTGAGGAGAGAGGAGATTCATCTCACAGCCTCCGTCACACACACTTCATTTTTCCAGGCCAATCGCTTTTTTACCGAAGGCGATTTTACTGGAGCGTCCCTGCTGTAGAGATCTAAACAACCTTTAGATCATACCATAATGGGAAAAATAAGATAAACATGCATCACCATGCTACACAACAAGATTGCCTTCCTACAACTCGGGGCGATCGGGCTCCTATTAAATGCAGCAAAGCTCGTCCATATATCAGCTCAGCAGCTGCGAGTTGCCAGCGTTCACACACCACCTGAAGGCTCCTGGAGATGGATTTTGTTTTCTTCTTGGGTGAACCAACACGACCCACAAGGCAGACCACCACAGTACAGCTCAGTCCTCAGAGGAGCATCATGACCTCCATCCTCAGAGTGGGTGTGGAGATCATGCTGATGCTCTGCAGGGCTGTGCTGGACAGTATCATTAGATGTGACCTTTAGCATCATGTTATAGAGAAACAGAGGACTCATCCCTTCAGAGCATCTATAGCACTGATCAACAGATGGTGTATTTCCACTACATGGTACCAGGGATGGACCATTTCAGTGTTTATACATGTTTAAAAAATTCTGTAATTTTACAGACTTTATTTGTTGATTATTTCACAGATTATTATTTACAAAATTAATATAATTACAAATATATTTCTAAAGTTTGATATAGTTTATTCTGTATTTTCACTCAGATTTGTTCATTAATTGACATTTTTATCCGTTTTTTTTACGTGTACAAATATTTTTTATTAACCATCAAAAAGCCCCAAAAAATTACTCAAGATTTTGTGTAAAATTAAAACAAATTTTATTTTAATTGTGGAAATCTACTGCTGAATATTTATGAGTTGGTTATATTACTGAACACAATATAATGGTGATACCCAAACCTCATAAAAAAATTTTTTTTTTATCAATTTCAATAACAGGGATCAGAATTTTGTGTGAATTTTGTAAATTTTGACAATTTCACTGTAATTTTATTGAATTTTTTTGCATCTACTTTACATTTTTTT
>OOFC01028060.1:0-28681 GCA_900323345.1 Pseudochromis fuscus | reverse complement strand
TTTTTTGCTGTTTTTGAAATACCCTGTAGACTGTACACAATATTAATAAAATTACAACTGAATTTACACATTTAATGAAAGATAACAACATCATTTTCCAATGAAAATTCGGAATTTTACAAATATTTATTTTAGATTTAATGAACAAAACTATTAAGTTCAAGTTTGATAGTTGTAATATATTTTTTAAATTTGATACAATAAGTATTAGTTCTGTAATTTTACAGATTTGTTTGTTAATTAACAGATATCATATAATTATAGAAGCTTTCACAACAAAAACATTACATTAAACTTTTCGACAGTCTTTTCATCTTTTGTTGTATCATTTATTAATCATTAAAAAATACACAAGATTTCATGTAAATTTCATCAAAGCTACAAAACATTGTAAATATGGACATCTACTGTATATTTAAGAGTTGGTTACATTGATATTTGTTCGCCTGTGATCATTTTAAATTTCTTACACCATTTGTAATGCAGTTTAGACACTTAATTTATATTTTCTGCATTAAAAACTCACATTTTCCTTTTGTTTTCCAGGAGACACCGAAATCTGGAGGTGGCCGCCACAAGAGGTGAGTCTCATTTTTTAAATCCTGACTAAAGAGTGTGAGTTTATCAGCCTGAGCATCAGTAGTAATGTGTCAGGAGGAGGAAGTGAGGCTGCGATGAGAAACTGCTCTTTGAGTCATTAATTACCCGAACACATTTCCTCTGAAACTGTCTGAGGCCTTTTTCCTGATGCCTCACTGTTGATGTTGTTTTTTTCCTCTCGCACTGCTTCTGTTTTTTTTTGGTGAAGAGGGATGATGGCTGATGGCTGTTTTGAGCAGTAGCTGACAGGACACCATCTGGACCTCGGACACTTTTTGTCCGGGCCATCACTTCCCCCCCCACTGTGGCTGGCAGGGAGTGTTGAAAGTGAATGATTTGCTTTGAAAGGTTCGGGGTCTAAAATGAGCGGTTCAGTTGGGGCAGGTTCACTCTGGCATCTGAAAAAGCAGCTTTCAAACTTCCAAACAACCGAGAAATCCATTTATGAAACCTTCGTATTTGTTCTGTGTTTGGTGCACTTTGTGTTGGCGGAGACTCAGCACGGTGGTGAGGACACATGTCAGAGCCTGATATGTAACAACGACATGAAATACAACAATGACCCAAATTGTTAGAAAAACATTTAATAAAACCAGGAATGTAATAAGCGGTTGATAATGTAACAAAAGTGCGGTGCCCAAATTGTAAAAAAAAAAATAAAATTTAACAAAACTCAAAATGTAACAACTGGTCAATAATGGCACATTTACACTGGTACCTGCTCGCTTCGCTTCGGATCACTCAGGATCGGCCCCTCGGTTGCATTTACATTGCCGAGGATACTTCTTCCTCAGTGTAGCTGGCGGTCAATCGTGACGTCATCTTTTATGTGATTCTTTCGTTTCTGACCGCGCCATCCAGCTCCCACTGAATTTTCTCATCGGCGACTAATGACAGAAAGGTTTGCACCTCGTCCTGAGTCCATGGGGCAGGATTTCTAACAGATGCCATTTGTCTTCTTGTTGTTATTTCAAACACATCTGCACGGTTTGCCGAAGATTTAAAAATGGCGTTTTTGTGGGGACAGATTACGTGCCGCGCAGTGATGACGCAACGACGCAGTGACACAGTGACGATTCTGACCAATAAGATTATGGTACCTGCTCCGACCTGACCAGGTACTTTTTATGGAACCGCAGGAGAGGAGGTACGAAAAGTTGTTCGAGGTCCCAAGTTCCAGGTACTTTTTTGCCAGTGGAAATGCGCCAAAACCGAAGCGAAGCGAGTAGGTACCAGTGTAAATGCGCCATAATGTAGCAAGATGCTGGGACCAAAAAGTAAAAACTTTGCCCAAAATGTAACAACTTCTTACATTTTGGGTTTTATTACATTTTTTTTAATGTAACAATTCAGGACCTTGTTACATTTTTTGTCGTTGTTACATATCCAACTCCGGTTAAAAACTTGCTCTGACATTTTCGGAGATATGAGCTTTTGCTACAACCTCCGTCAGCTGTTCAACCGACCGGGTGCTCAGAGCTCGTGCTTTTTTCAGCTGACAGTTTTTAAATAAAATTTTAACGTTGCACTAAAGCCTGTTATTGTAGATTGAACTGATCGTTTTAGTGGTTTTCCCCACACAGTAACTTGTTATTCTGACTATAACTGTGCAGACCGTCGGCTTGCGGGTACAACTGTTTCCGTGCTGTGCAGTGATGATGCAATGATGCAGTGATGAATCCGACCAATAAGATTTTAGTACCTGCTTGTACCTGACCGGGTACTTTTTTGGAACCGCAGGAGAGGAGGTACTGAAAAAGTCGTACCAGGTACTTTCACCAGTGGAAACGCTCCACAAACCGAGGTGAGTCGAGGTGAGGTGGTACCATGCAGTGGAAATGCACCTTAACAGACAGAGAACAGTTTGTATGTTTCCTCTTCTTGGTCCTTCGTGAAGCTCTGCGTGAGTCCAGCGTGTATTTATTTTCGCCTTATTTGCAACTAAAGTGAGAAGTTGCGGCCAACCCCAACAGCCACGTCCACCAGCTGACTTTCAATCTGGCCGTGTAATTACGGCTGCTGCTCCCATCAGCTGGCCCGGACACACTTGGACGCTCCGCGGCTCCACCACGGATAACCCGCCAGGTGGGCCGGGCAGCACGGGGACGGCTGGAGGAGCAACTTTAAACGTCCAGGACTCTGTCCCTCTGCCCAGTTTGTCCCTTTGTGTTCTCGCTGTTACACAACACGGGACATGAATCAGTCATAACGAGATATTTAGGTAGAAATATGATCTGGTGCAGGCGTCTGGTGGCAGCTGCTGCATGTGTGCGTCCACTTCTGTTGTGTCTTCATGATGCAAATGGTTTGTGTTTGTGTCACTTTGTATCCTGCAGTGATGAGACCTTGAGCCGCATGTGGTCGCAGTGTTCGCTTTATCCACCCTTCAGGAATATTTTTAATTACCTTTTTTAGCAGCTAGGGCATCAAAATAATAAATAAATAAAAATATAATAATGGAAAATAACAACCTCATAAAATATGATACAGTCTGGAGCTTTAACTCTACATCAGATCTTGTGTAGTGTTTTTTTTTTTTAGTATATTTATGCTTGATAATATTAATAATAATCATCATCATTTTTATTATGAGTGGTGGTAGCAGTAGTATAATGGTAATAACTTTATTTGTATGGGATCTTATATGAAATGCGGCACAGAGAACTTTACAAAGATAAAATGATAGAAATGAAAAGTAAAATAAAATACATAGAATAAAATCTAGTACAAACAGTTAAAATACAATCTGGTGTAAAAATAAAACACAATTTAAAAGCAGATATATAAGAATATATAATAATGAAAATGGAATAGGAAGAAATTAGGTATAAAAGACATAAATTTGACATCAATTCATTTTTTGTGTTTTGTGTTCATTGATTTGAAAGAAACAGGAAATACAATTTTAAAAAAATGGCAGTTTTTTGTTTTTTACAGTGTATTAATATTCATCTAGACAGAGCACAAAATGAATCTTAAGCTCATAGCAGGAACTTTATCATCCTCCTTTTAAAAGATTGATGTGTGTTGTTCACAAACTACCAGCTCCTCTGCACAGCTGCTGTTAGTGTTGTGATCCCGATCAAAGCAAATAACATCTTCAGTGTGTAAAGCTCCTTTTACCTTTTTGAAAAGACAAAAACAAAACCGTCGATCCTCTTTGAGGCTCCAGGGAGCCTGAGAGATTCAGTACAATCGAAAACCAAAGCATCACCTCTGCCCGCTGCCAAGCTGGAAAATCCCAGCAGTCAGTGAGATAACAGAGGAGCCCGTGCATCTTTAAAGCAGCAGCTCCGAGCAGCCTTAAATGCATCGACGTTTTCTTTTCTATTTGCAGTAAGGACATGGATCAGGGCTGCTCGGGCTCTTCATCAGATGGTTGAATACTGTGGGTGTTTCTTCTTCTTCTCGACACTTCTTGAGTGTGTTGTTCCACCTGTGGCTGCTGCTGCTGCTGTTATTGGCTCTCCTGTCTGAGCCTCCCCACCTGCTGAGGCTCCCAGGAGCGTGTGATTGGCTCAGCCCCTCTCTCCCCCAGACCTCACCCTGCGGGGCGCTAATGGGCCACGGTGTGATATTTAGTATCGAGGCCACGGATGTTTAGGCTTGGCCTGAGCGCCTGCTGTGCATCCTTGAGTGTGAGTGTGAGACCAGGGACATGTCTCTGGAAACAAAATGGCATTAATGAAGAGACGAAGGCTGTCACTTTAAAAAAACCTATTCAGATCAAACTAACCCTTCTATCCTGCTCTCAATACAAGCTGCTCGATCAATATTAGCTTAGTTTACTGCACACACTGTACATAGAAATGGACGAAGCAACTGGGTCTCAAAACTGAGGCTAATGCAGAAGTGCAAAAAAGTTGTAATACCCCCAATGGCCACTAGATGATGGCTCCAAATGACTCAGTCGGTTATTTTAATGTCATTCACTAATAGGGCTGCAACTATTATTCGACATAATCGATTACGTCGATTATAAAAATTCCTCGACGCGGAAATTCAAGAGTCGATGCGTCGTATTGTTTTTTTTATTGGTAAAATCAAATACCAGCCGGGAAAAAGTCATCTGTACTTGTAGTTCCTCACAGGAAGTGGTGGGGGCAGTATCGCTCCCACTGTTTACGGTATTGACAGAAAGGGACAGGAAGAAGAAGAAGTGGAAGCATGACAGCGACAAGCAGCCGAACCAACCAATAAAGAGGGAAGATGCAAAACAGCACGGCTTTTTGATTTTTGCGTTTTTTTAAGAAGGCTAAATAGCACGTTGATGCTCTCCATGGGAAATGTGAGTACACAAAAACCAAGACAGACAGTCGACCGACACAAAGGAGTCTTCACTGAAGCACTTCCTGTTTAAAATACCACATTAACAGGAAGCATAGTTAGTCGGGGATTCTGCTAGCACTTAAGCTAACCCGTCGCCCAGCTTGCGACAAACCACACTTGTGCAAATTTTTATTGTTTGACAGGACTATTTATTACTGCACCTTAACAAGCATTTCTTATCCAATTATTCGATTAGTCGATGGAAAAATCTATAGATTATTCGATTACTAAAATAATCGTTAGCCGCAGCCCTATTCACTAAAGTCAACTCTTCTTCTCAGTGGTCTGGTGGTTCAGCTGAAAAAAAGAAAAATCATTAAGCGTTTATTATACTTTAATAAAGAGATTTAGGGGCGTGGTTAGTTTGATTGACAGGTCTTCATCTCAATTATGAACATTTGAACAAATATCTGAATTTCAACTAAAAGTGACATCATCCCCAGCAGACACACAAAGCTATGTCACTGTTCTGTGTTTGCCTTTTTTTCTGGGCATCATTGTGCGCCGATGTATTTGTTGCCACACTTTGTAATGTGCACCTGTGTGTGTGCGCATGCCAGCGTTTTGCATGCGCGGCAGTTAAGGACGAGCGGCCTTGAAGAGCCACAACGAGAGAAACAAATGAAACGCACTTTATCTCGGTGTAGGCGAGCGCCAAGGAGAGCGTTTCAAGGACTCCCCTCTTGATCAAAAGCGATGGATACTGCAGCGCTCGGCTCTGTGTGTGAGCGCGAGTGAAAATAAGCTGTTGGTTCTGTAAATGTCACGGTACAGAAAACACCACAGATACCAGAGTGTTTGAGGGAAATGGCAGAAGAATGGAGCATCTGAGGAAAACACATGGAAAACTCAGTGCACCTGTTAAAACATTTTATATGTTTATGCTAACATGACATCACCTGGTGGTTTCTAGCATTTGAATGATGCCATATTTGTTTTGTTGAGCCAGAAACGACCATATTTGGATATGAAGGGAGGAGTGAAGGGGTGGGTCTGACCCTGAAAGATGAGGACACTGCTCAGAGTTCAGATCTTTTCTCACTGGATACAAGACCTGTCAGTCAAACTAGCCACACCCCTGAATCCTCCTCTTTGAAGCTTAATATCTACTTAACAGTGGAGTTATTTTCAGATGGACCACAAGAGTTGACTTTAGCTAATGGCATCAGAATGACTTGTGGAAATAATCTGTTGAGTGTTTCATGATTGAAAATGATGATTTTTGAATTGAAGTCAGTTGGAACCAGAGTTTTATCAAGTCAGCATCTTCAAACTTTTGGCAGTATTGCAGTTTTTAGTTTGATTTTCCATTTGCATAAAGTACCTGGAACTACTTTTGTAGTACCTGCTGTCTTGTGGTTCCAACAAAAGGAGCCAGGTATTAAAATGTGATTAATAATAATGGTTTGGATTTATACAGCACTTTTCTCTGGAAGCACATACAGAGATCGTTATTTATTCACACCCATTCATACTGGTAGCGGTAAGCTAGCTACAGCTGCCCTTGGCGTGGCTGCCGATTTGCGCCTTCGACCGCCACCAAACCCTTCATTCAACATCCATACAGGGCAGGGGGGGGTAAAGTGTCTTGATCAAGGACACACTGAGCCACTGCTGTCTGTGATTGGTCAGAATCGTCATTGCGTCATCACTACATGGTACACAAATATTTGTACCCGACACAGTCTGAACAGTTATAGTCAGAATAACAAGTTTCTACAATGTGGGAAGAAAACACTGAATAAATGTGTCTAATGTACAATAACAGGCTTTAGTGCAACGTTAATATTATATTTAAAGAACGTGAGCTCTTTAATCAGGCTTTAACTTAATGAATTGAAAACATATTGAAGTTTAAACAACTGATTTCTGGCCTGAAACAATCTCCAAACTGCTTCCTGTGACACCACAACAGTAGAAATATGAAGATCACTGAAGATCATGAAGATACATGAAGGAAGGACTTCTTCTGTGATAGAAACAACCAAGGCGAGCCGAGGTGTGCCGGTTCGATGCAGTAGACAACCACCATATGTTACTGACTCAAATAAACTCATAAAAGCTGCTTATGAACACAAAGCAACGGAAAATCTATTCAGGGTTTAACAATCAACACTTCTGAATACAAACATCCCCTCGCTCCTGCTCTCTGTAAAGTGATTTTGCCTGTTTGTGTCTCCACTTTCAGCCTTTCAGCAAAAACCCCAAAATGCCAAAAAAACAAAACAACAACAAACAATCAGTTCCCTGTGTTGTGACAGTTTACATCCACAGTTCCCACCAGCGCTTCCACCATCTCCGAGTTAAAAGTACTTTGTAAAGTCGTCTAATAACGAGGACGTCATATCTGGCAGGTCTTGAAAAGAGTGCAGATGGTACAAAGGAGTTGCATTTGTCCTTTTGTCTTGCCAGCAGCCTTCCTGTCTGTTTCAGCTGCACAAATATGCCAAGAGGCTCCCTTCAGACGACTCGCTGATGCCTACAGACTCCCCGGTAATTTGATTCCCAGGGAGATTTTATAAACCTGTCATAGTCTGTTCCTGCCGGGGGAGTGGGAGTCGTTGCAGTTATGGGGGTTATGGAGCCAACACTTCTTTCCAAGTTTCCACGTCAGTAATCATTGGGATAAGGGCAGGAAATAAAAAAAAAATAAAAACCTGCACATGAATTTTCTTTCCCAGCCGAACCCGACTCCGTCTCCGAGGAAGTGAAAAGGAGATAAGGTTAATGTTCTGCTCGGGCTGCATACAAAAACCTTTCTTTTCCTCTCTCTCGCCAGCTTAACAACAGTGACGCACAACTCGCCGCTGCCATTCCTGAGCCTATTTGAAGTTGTAATATGTAAATTGTTTCTTAATCAGAATCCTTTTTGCACCAAAGTTGCAAATCCTTGACGGTCCCTTTTTCTCCATTAAAGGAATGAAAGGCAGAGGGAGTGTTGATAATGCAGGCCTAATTGAAAGGGCAAATGCGCAGAAGATATTCCCACCTGTTCTTTTGATGATGGATGTGTCACCCTATTGAAGTTTAATAACGTGGCTGTGATTCATACCTTCAAACAGCCTTGACGTGAACACACCAGTGGACACTTTGAAAAGTGAAAATCAAAACGTCTTTTTTTTTTTTTCCTTCAACTTTCTTTATTCTTGTGAACTTAAAAGCCTGAACTCCTGAGTGTTTAAAGTTGAACTAGGTGTACTTAGTTGTGCGTTTGTTACAGCTCTGCACAACAGGGGTCTGAGGAGGAGGTGGGCGGGAGACAACGGCACAACCGCCACGGCCGAGATGGAGGCGCTGCACCGGCAGGAAGTCTGGAGAAGAGGATGGAGGAGCTGGAGAAGGTACGTAGACAGATACTGTTTGAACCAGAAGTGACCATATTTGGATATGAAGAGAGGAGTGAGGAGGCGGGTCTGACCCTTGAACCTGAGGACTCCGCCCAATGTGTAGGAGACTCGAGTTTTACTGGTGAACCAGCCTCCAGATCACCTGTAAATCACTGGAAATCAGAGCTGTCAATCAAACTAACCCCGCCCCTAAATCTTCCTCTTTTTGAAGCTGATATCTCCTTAGTGATCTGGTGGTTCATCTGAAAATCATTAAAATCATTGAGGAGAAGTGATATTAGCTAATGACATCATGACTTGTGGACAAACTGTATTGACTGAGTATTTCATGGTGGCCATTGGTGGTATTACACTTTTTTACACTTTTGAGATCTAGTTGCCTCGTCCCTTTCTATACACAGTCTATGGCTATAATGAAACAACTAGTAAAGGTTCATTCCTCTTCTTCATCTGTGCAGGAAGTTTGATAAAGTTTCATCCTTTATGTACAATCTGTGGTTTAAACTTTCTGTACCAACATAAACACAAACAACTTCCATTATATCTAAAGAGTTGGGCTTTTATCATTCATCAGCCTCAAAAGATTTTTATTTTTATAGACAAAAGCAGATATTGAACATCAGACGTGGTTGGCTAAAGGTCCACATGAGTCAGAAGACACATGTTTGCAGGTTTTATTGTCTCCCTGCTGTGAGAAGGTCAATGCCAACTGTTTCCTTATCAAACAGGCTTGATATTTACTGAACATCTAATGGATGAGTTATGTCACCTTCCTGAGAGTTGCAGAGACTTTTATCTGCTGTGATTTGAATAATAGTTTCAACTGCATAGCATCAGGAAACACCCAAAGATTTTAAAGGTACCCGAATTAAGTCGGTAGGTAAGTTGTGGCTCTCCCTTCCCCCTCCCTGAAGAAAATATGAGTTCCTGTGAGTTGTGGGAAAATGTATATTCTTTAGTATTTCATGATTGAAAATGATGATTTTTCTGTTTAAGTCAAATGGAAATGGAAGTTTTGCAAAGCCAGCGTCTAGTGGCCATCGGGGCTATTACACCTTTCCCTACTGGCGTCAATTTTGAACCCGGGATTTCTACATAAAATCTATGGGTGTGTTTTGTTTTTTTTTTAAATCTTCCACATTCACCATACCACTGAGTAAATGCTGGATAAACACAGCCTGTCTCACTGGGTTAGATTCACCCAGCATGTGGTTAGTCCATTATATCACCCGCTGCAGGGTAAAAAACAACCCAGTGTTTCTTTGGTGTGTGTTACATATTAAATCATCCTCCACTGAGCCTACTGTTACACCATCATTGTGTTTATTACAACCTGGAAATATGACGAGAAGCCTTGTTAGAGCCTGATACGTTACAACGTCCTGAATTGTAACGACATCCTGAATTATTATGAAAAAAAAACTACCGTATTTTCCGGACTATAAGCCGCTACTTTTTTCCGATGCTTTGAACCCTGCGATTTAAACACCGGTGTGGCTCATGTATCGGCGGCATGAAGCTCGTTAGCTTTTTACAAGCTAGCAAGCTCCGTGCTGCTGATACATTTAGCCTCGTCACATCAGACCTGGTCAGAGTGGACCACATGAAACTGTTTGAATAAATTGAATAGCGGCTTATAGACAGGTGTGCTCAATACGGTAATAAAACCCGAAATGTAATAACTACTCGATAATGTAACAAAAGTGCTGAGCCTGGAGTGTAATTAAAAAGATCTAATAAAGTTGTTACCTTTTGGGCAGCGTTTTTACTTTTCGTGCTCAGCATCTTGTTACGTTATTGACCAGTTGTTACATTTTGGGTTTTGTTACATTTTTTTGTTACATTTCAGGTCATTGTTACATATCGGGCTCTAACAATCCTCATAAAGCATCAACGAATCCTGAGCTGAGTTTCAAAGCTAAACAGCACCACCATGGAAATCTAAAATTGAAGAGTTAACTTCTGCTTTACACTTGCTGTCACCATCAAATCTTCCCAAACTGTCACTGCAGCGTTAGTCACAGCAGAACAACCGAGCAGCACTTTGCCCCGATGAGTTTCTTCTCCGAATCCCTTCGCGTGACCAACTCCTGCTTTTTCTGTCTGAGGAAAAACTGCAGCAGAAAATCCTGCTCGGCGTCGGACAGATGACCTTTTCCACCGCAGATACGTCTTTTCCTTCTACACAGCCTCCATCAGACACTCAACCCCTCGCTGCTCCCACTGTGGACGCTCGACTCCAAATCAAATGTCACACGGGGTGGCTTTCAGAGAAAAACCTCCGAGCCGCTGTGACCTCGGCAGCTTCAGTGCGAGCGGCTTCGCTGGGTCAACTGAACAGAAAAACTTCAGAAATCATATTTCACACAGTTATTTGTGTTGTTTTTCTTTGGCTTTCAGACGGGGGCAGGTGTGTCTGAAACAGGTCTGCTCATATGAGAGCTGTCAGACTCCAGGCTGCAGGATTTAGGTCTTTAAACTTTACTGAAAAACACATACTGTATTTTACGGATTATTGAGCGCACCTGTCTATAAGCTGCTATTGAGTTTATTCAAACAGTTTCATGTGGTCCACTCTGACCAGGTCTGATGTCACGAGGCTAAATGTATCGGCGGCACGGAGCTTGCTAGCTTGTAAAAAGCTAACGAGCTTCATGCCGCCGATACATGAGCCACACCGGTGTTTAAGCCGCAGGGTTCAAAGCGTCGGAAAAAAGTAGCGGCTTATAGTCTGGAAAATACGGTAAATACAGAGATTTTCATCAACATGATGTATCTCACACAGTATTCCTGTTCTCCAAGTCGGCTCTAAGCTCAGGTTGTGAGGAGAGTCATGTGGACAGGTCAGATGACACACAGATGGCCCATTCACAACAAACCCACTAATGATTCAGACTCCATCATTGTATTGATTTGAAAGGAGTACAAGAGACGTTTGTCCAGGTGTCTTTCTGTGAGGACTCACAGCTGTAGTTATCTATACTTCCTTATAAAAGTACAGAATGAGGCAGAGTTTCTTTGGTGAGCTCATTCATGTCTCTTTCATTATATCTGGCCTTCTACTGTACCTGCACAATTGGTTTCTATGGAAACAATTTCATGCTTATCTGCAACAACATAAAAGAGAAAACCAGAGAGTAGGAAAATCTCGTTTCCATTTACGTCTCAAACAGACATTAGTTGAAAATGTGCATGTGTGTTAACCTTGTGTGTTTGTAGCATGCATCCAGTCTGTATCTGTCTCTCAGGGGGAACAATATTCATTTTGATTTCACTGCTGCTGTTGGAGGAGGCGGACAGGGACGAGCTGGCTCTTAAACACAATTTGAAAGAAACACAAAAGTAGAATATGAAAGGAACGATTACTGCATTGTTCACAGGCAATCTGTGAGGATTCACTGTTGTGTAGTCTGTGGAAATTGGGAAATAGAAAATGACTTATTGAAACTGTCATGTCACAGAAAAAGTCAATGCGATCGACTAATCTCCACCCAGTGTTTGTGAAAGTAAAAAGTTTTTCTCTGTGAAGTTGTGGCTTGGTGATGATTGAGCTGAGCAGGTGTTTCATGTTGTAGTTTAAAGCAGAGTCCATCTGTAAATCATTTCATCAGGTTTAGGGGCGGGGTTAGTTGGATTGACAGCTCTGGTCTCCAGGGATTTGCAGATGGTTTGGAGGCTGGTGAACTCAGTCTCTTACACATTGGGTTGTGTCCTCAGGTTCAAGGGTCAGACCCGCCTCCTCACCCTGCCCTTCATATCCAAATATGGTCATTTCTCCAAACCCAGAATACAGGGTTTCTACCCAAATATGGAAAGTATGGAGTTTGATTTGATAAATTTCCAGGTCTGGAAAAGTATTGAAAATTGAAACTAGTGTATGGAACAATGTTCATGTTATAAGAGTAATGAAAACAAACGATTAAGTCCACAACTTATTTACATGATAGACACCTATTTACTATTTGATTTTTTTTTTTACCGAAAAGTCTGGAGATTAGGTAACTTATTTTCATTGTCAACTATGGAAAAGGTATTTGAAAACCTTAAAAACACTCATGAATTGCCTGAGATAAATGTATGAAAATAAATTTGTCAAATTAAAGTCGAAATGAATTTGTTTACATTAATCTGGAGATTAGGGTCTGGAAAAAATATGAAATTTTTAGATTTCAAATGTGTAGTAACACTGGGAATAAGAAATGTGTCCCAGTACATCTCTTTTCTTTTCTTACTCGTTTTCTATTACTGTCTGTCCTGCTGATATAAATAATATAATAAATAATGTTTTATTTTTTGGTTGACTTTGTAACAACCGTCCAATTGACAAACTCTTGGCACATTTACAGCAACTTCTTAAATGACTGTGCACGGCCTCTGTTGAGTAAACAAATCATGTAAATAAGTTGGACTGTGAGTAAAAACAAACTGTGGTGAAGATATTTATTCAGGATGGGATGTGAGGATGTAAGGTTAGTTTTTAACGACCATCCTGCCATATACTGAGCACTGCCCTTTCATAGATACAGGAAAATGAATAATCAGATTACAGCTTTCTACAGGTTGAGCAGAAGATGTACCGTATTTTCCGGACTATGAGCGCACCTGTCTATAAGCCGCTATTGAATTTATTCAAACAGTTTCATGTGGTCCACTCTGACTGGGTCTGATGTGACGAGGCTAAATGTATCAGCGGCACAGAGTTTGCTAGCTTGTGAAAAGCTAACGAGCTTTGTGCCTCCGATACATGAGAAACACCGGTGTTTAAGTTCAAAGCGTTGGAAAAAAGTAGCGGCTTATAGTCCGGATAATACGGTAAATATATGTAATTCAGCTTTCATGTGGCTCATGAGGAACAGACGAAGCTAACGTGACCTCAGCATGTAAGTGTGAGGCTAAAAACAGATTTGTAATCAGGTGTAATGTTTCCAGGAGCTGGCCAGAGAGCGTCAGGAGACCGCCCGGCTGCTGAAGGCCCACCAGGACAAAGACGACCTCATCGGGAAGCTGAAGGAGGAGATTGACTTGCTGAACAGAGTGAGTCCAGCCTTCAGAAATGTCTCTGCTCTGATGTCTGATATCTGTTGAGTGTTTCTTTGTGTTTGCATGTGTGGGTGGGCTTGTGGGGGTTGTAAATCATCATCTGCCACTTTACTGCTGTCGTGTAGAACAGCTATGTGATTTTCTGCAGTGATTTTCCTGCGGGGATTTGGACGTCAACAAATCTTTATTTTTGGAGTTAAGATGTGATTTAAACACTGTACAAACACTTAGGAGGAGTTAAAAGTTATTGGTGGCAGGTGACATTTATGCATTACTGGTTCATCAATCGTGTCTTAAGAAAAAGCAGATTTTTTTGTTTTGTTTGGCAGCTTTAAATTTGAGGGTGTTGGACAGACACTTAAGGATTAGCAGCCCCGCAGAGGTTTCTTTCACAGGCTTTAGATGGATAGTTTTTGTTGAATAAAGCAAAAAAAGAAAGAGATCAATACGAAAGAAATTGTGCGATGGCAGCTGAAAACATCACAAAGACCACAGCATTTAACTTTTAATACTTTGTTCCCCTTTCTTTTTGATCTGTTTCTCACTTCACGTTGTTGTGATGTCTCGGGGAGTTATGGAGACCGAGCAGACGTCCACAGTGGTCTGAGTTCGGCTCTTTCAGAGTTCAGAAACCGGCAAATTAAAACTTTCAAAGTCAATTTTAATCTGGTGCTCACTGTGTCATTTCACATTCACTAAAACAGAGCTGAGGGCCAAGCTGAATAAACTACACTCTACACTCGACCACCATTCACCTCACAGTTGGGAAGTTCACTGTACACATCAGGACTTTATAGCTCCACAGTTTCTTCTTCAATAATTTTCTCCACAGGTCCAGTGTTTGCACCTTTTCAAACTGTGGTTATATAATTTTACACCTTACGTGATTCGTGCACAGTTGGTTGAGTTCTGCACAAAATGCTGGTTTTGATTATTGAAGTGCTGATTATTAACTTCACCAGGTTTTCTACAAATGACTGGACACCTCTACTGAAACCAGATTTAACTGGATGAGTGAATCTGGTTTCCTGAATTTACTTTTAACTGAAGTACAAATACTAACAATAATGTAACTGACAGATGCTGATATGACCACCAGTGTTACATTTTTGAGCTTAGATGAAGACAGATTTTTTTTTTTTTTTTTAATCTAGATTTTGCACTAATTTACCGTATTTTCCGGACTATTGAGCGCACCTGTCTCTAAGCTGCTATTGAATTTATTCAAACAGTTTCATGTGGTCCACTCTGACCGGGTCTGATGTGATGAGGCTAAATGTATCGGCGGCATGGAGCTTGCTAGCTTGTAAAAAGCTAACGAGCTTCGTGCTGCCGATACATGAGAAACACCGGTGTTTAAGCCACAGGGTTCAAAGCGTTGGAAAAAAGTAGTGGCTTATAGTCCAGAAAATACGGTAACTCTGATCCTCAGGAGGCAGCTGTAGAAAGCAGTGGAGTGAAAAGTACAGTATTTCTGTCTGGAAGTATAAAGGAGCAAAAGTCCTGTGGAAAACTCAACAAATACTGCTACATTGTACTAAAGTAAATGTACTGTACTTTGAAATGTTGGGATCATTCAACCTTGCATCACTGGTAGTAATACAGCTAAGATTGGGAGTTATGTGTTTTATTATTAGAAATCTAGTGGTGACATTTTGAACTAACTGAAGTTTGAAAAGGTTGTTTGAGAACAGTGACTTATAATCAGTCATCTAGACCAGAGTGATAACTGCATGAATGGCAGTTTTCAGTTTTTTAAAAGACAGATAGTACCTTAAAGTCCTAAATGAAAATGATTTTAGATCATATTACCAGTTGTATTGTTACACAATGTTAGCCAGAAAAAACACAACACAACATCTTTGTTTTAATTTATTTATATCAAAGTTTAGTCACATTTAGTGATTGGTTTAAAAAAACAAAAAAAAGATTGTTGCCATCTTGCCCAGAGTAATTTCGACCAATCATATTAATCCATTTAGCTGTCAATCAATCTTTTGTCAATCAATCAATCAACAGTTCAGATTACAGATTAGAGAGTAACAGCTGTAATCAGTACTTTGCTGGAACAGTATCGTTACTTAGTTTTGTAACAAACTGTTGATTTTGATTCTTCCACTCGTTACTATGGCGTCTGTTTGGTTGCTAGGCAATAGGCTGGGTCGTGTTTCACTGGTTTGTTTGTGGGATCAGCTACGACCCACAGTAGCTGTTGTACAAAAGAGGACGGAGGAAACACAGCACGTGTAGCAGCTTCTTTTTGAAGAGACAGTACGTAGTGCTAATGGTATGTTAGCTAGCTAGCTATGATGTTTCAGTATGTTTCCATGGTCCAATCAAACTGCTCCAAGCATTGAGTTCTGCCTACCTGTCCTGTTTTTGCCGGAAATACATCAAAATGCAGTTTCACTTTAAATCAGTTGTAAAACAGACGTGTGGTAATAAATCTGAGATTATGTCCTTTTATTAGAATTGATAAGAAATAATCTGACAGTGGCAACTCAGTGAAGATTGATAAGGTTGAGTTTGCTTAACCAACGAGCACAATGAGTCATAATCAGACGTCTAGACGAGAGTGATGTGAAAGGACTTTAAAAGGCTTGTGGTGAGTTTACATTACAGTAGCTGAGTGAAACAATGGTGGACAGTCCTTCACTGATTGAAATTGAGGTTATTGTGACACCAAACTTTTGCAGTTAGAGGTGATGCCAGTGGAAAATGAAAGAGGTTGTTGTGAGATGTGATTGTGTGAGATCTCCAGGGGTTGGGAGGTTGTTATAGTGGCTGTACTGTTACTGAGCAATGAGTCAGTGATAGATCTTTAAAAAACAGATTTATACTAAGGTGTATTCAACAAAACGTGGGATAATATTGAGAATCTTTGAATTAAAAAAATCTCCCCTCTCTCCAAAGAAGAGACCTCCGAGTCCTCCCTCAGTGAAATCAGTTAAGATGTGAGCCTGCCTCGACAAGTGATGATAAGTGGTGCTACTGCAATTATACTCAGAAGTGGTTCTGACAGCTCTTGTAGCTGTGACAGTCTGATCATTTCACACTGAAGTGAACTCACTGGCAGGGGTCGTGTGTGTTTTTAAGTTCGGCTTCCTGGGGTCGGGGTCCTGTTTCCTCCTCACGCTGCAGTCGGGGTTGAGAGGTCGGGGTGTACACATGTTAGCCGATGTCTCTTTGAATTCAGCAGATAAAACCTCCCCGAACCCTCTGAACCCTCTCCCCACCTCTTTCACCCTCGCACTGTCAACAACCTTGCAGCCTTTGCCTGTGTTTTCCAGATCGCCACAACACGTCTCTGAAGGCTGCACGGCAGGCGGGCGGCGGATCTGAGAGACTTTCATGTCTCCAATATTCAGAGGGAACAGATCTTAGACCTCCCTCGTGGAGCCCATCAGATCTAAACAAGAGATCAAGCCAACAAATACAGAAACGTGCATTTTTTGTCTTTTGCAACAAGTCAAATAAATGTTGCTTATCTGGACACTTTTGTTATTACGATACACACACAAGCCAATCTGCACACACAAAGCGACGCAATATTTGCAGGAGGCTTTGCAGCGATAGCATCGAATGGACGGGAGGCCGGTCATGAGAAGAGAGGTGTTTTTATGTAACCGTGACAACCATCAGAAACGTCCCCGAGAGAGTCTTCTGCAGGAGCTGATGTTAGAGCAGCAGATAACAGCTGATCCAGTCGGCACAGGAAGATTGAACCTCTCAGTCATCGCCGAAGTTTATTTGAGAGAAAGAAAAGATAAAGCTCCGACTGCTGGACGTTTATCTCTCTGCGTTGATATGTGTTGAAGAGAGAAATCGTGCATGAGAGCTCCGTAGATGCTGATGAGATCTTCATTCATTATAAAGTGAGAGAGATTCTGTATTTTTAAAGGTTGAACTGGCAATAGGTTTTTTTTGTTTTTTTTTTAAGGTCAAATTAAGTTGATCTGGTGATTTCCTTTGCAAACAGTTGCTCATTTGCATACCCTGTAGATACAGAGCGGCGTTATCCGTCGTCAATATTCACGCTCCGTTTTAGATCTGTGTTTGATCTTTACCAAGCCCTGAAGGGAAATGTCTGGCTTCTTAGATGATAGCAGATACTCAGAGCACTGAGAGTGAACCAGAGCAGTAAAGCTGTGAGTTGGACTTTGCTATAGATCCTATGTACATGATGCCATGCAAATATTATCAACTTAGCCAAATGTAAATGCCGCCATTTTGGACTTAAAGCGCTGTCAAATCCGGCTCGCAAACGTTGTCACTGTTTTGCAGCACTTGGTTGTACAAACCAAGCAAAGCCTCCTGAGCTGTCAAGTTTCCCAAAGGATCCAGAACAAAGAGGCAAATGGTTTGCTGCTGTTAAACGTGCAGAGTCCGACGATACCGACAAAGCCTGGGAGCCATCACGATATCGCAGATTGTGCAGCGTTCAGATCAATTTGGTGCCAGTAATGTATGTTCATGGAGGTGATTTCATCAGTACTGGGTGGGTGGTAATAGGTGCATAGGACAATAGGCAACAGCTGATTTGTCATAGAAATGATACCCCAAAGCTTACAGATGATTCAGTTTGGAAAACAATATCTCGACATAAGATATTCACTTATTTACATGAGTTCTTATTTTGTTGCAGTCCATTTAATGTCAGGCCTGTATAGGTGCAGTCTCTGATAGCTTCCAAAGTTTTAAATAGGCTCTGATGATGTATATTTTTTAATATGTAGACTATCGTCTTATCAGCTAGTAATGAATAGTGTTTACATTCAAGCACATTGCTTTTGGTCCCTAATCCGGTGCTGGCAATCTCAGCTAAACTTCTGCCTTCTAAAGCAGGGGTCCATAACCTTTTTTGCACCAAGGACCGGTTTGATGTCGGCATTATTTTTCACTGACCGACCTTCAAGATGTGGCAGATAAATACAGCAAAAATAAAATAACACGACTTGCTTAAAAAACTAAAGTTTCCCCTTTGCAACGAAGCTCTCCAAAGATGTTTCTTTACTCATTTTCACTGGTTTGCAGACTTTTTCGGGGGGGTAACGAATCTGATCAAGTGACCGAGACAAGCGTATTGACATGTCAAGAGTCACAGACGAAAGTTAAGTCGGATAGAATCCAGTTGTTTTTCAAAATAAAGCGTCTTTCAGATTTTAATGATCAGTGCATAAAAATTCTATAAATTAATCATTCTTTCTGCAAAGCCTGGTAATAAAAGCCTCATGGACAGGTACAGGGTCCTGGCCTGGTGGTTGGAGACCACTGGTGTGAAGCATTTCCCCAAAGGAATAAATTACTGGTCTGTTGTTTCAAAGCCGAGTGTTCGACACTTTTCTGCGTATGTAGCTTTACATCTGATGTCTAATTTGTTCATAAACTCATAGGAAATAAAAGATGGATTCACATTGACCACATTGGACATAGCCGCCATGCTGGCAGTGTTACTAAATTCAAAATGGCTGACCCCTGGTTGCTGGGTTGTTTCAGTCACATGATTGAACAGGGTCTATGAAGCTTTATAAAGCCGAGGAACAAATGATTACATCTTAAATTAAGATACTGTTTCAGCACAAGGGGGCAACAGTGTTCAGTCTGCAGCCTCGGTGCAGCTCAGTGGAGGTTCGTGCTGGACCACAGTCACGTCAAAGCTCCACATGAAAGTCCTTCCCTCACCCGCAGCAGACAACATGCTAACTATAAACTCTCCACCTCCTCAGCTCGGGTCTTTAAATCGCTCTATAAGTGTTCGGCTCGTTCCCCGACAGCCACGCAATCACGACCGGTGATGGAGGAAACCGAAAATGAGGAGTGTCACTTTGATGAGACAGCGCTGAGGCAACTTGGAGCCTCTCTCATTTGCAACTAATTGAAGCTGTTAATGTCTAATTTGTTGCTATCAAGGCAGCCTGAGTGGGAACGTGAGGGGCCGGGGGCGGGTGGTGGTGGCGGGGGGAGGACCTGGCAGCAAGTAGCACTCGTTTTAACTCACGGACTAACACTCCAACAACCTGATCAGGCGTCCTCTGGGGTGCTTTGGAGAGCGGGTGCTGAATATTCATGCGAGTTAAATCCATCCAGCAGGAGCTAACCTCACCAGAAACCTGTGTGTTGTGTGTTTTCCTTTCACAGGACCTGGACGACATTGAAGACGAGAACGAGCAGCTCAAACAGGAAAACAAGACTCTGCTGAAAGTGGTGGGTCAGCTGACGAGGTAGAACCGATCCGACCCGACACAAACGAACCCGGCGCCCCTCGCTCCCGGGTCACGTCCAGCAGCACGACCTTTTATCTGTTTGCTCCTGTGTCTTTGTCTGTTAGAGGTGAGACTGTAAATTAGCCTGAAAACACATCCTACACCCCCCTCCTCCTCCTCCTCCTCCTCCTCCTCCCGACCCCGAGGAGGATTTGTTGTGAAATCTGAGCTGACTGGTTGGGGATCGTCTGTCATCTTATACATATTTAATGTAAATGTGTTGTGTATATATACATACATATAAATATATATATATAGGCCATTTAGATGTTCATGTGTTTGATTTCTGATAAGGTCTTAAAAAAAAAAATGCAAAACTACGATGAATGTATGTGCTGCTAAAGCAAGCAAAGGACGTTTCCACGGTAACCCAGGTCAGCGTGAAAAAAACAAACAAAAGATCTCCAGTGATGCGATGTTTGAATAGTGTCTGAAGGAACAGACCAAATTCAACAGGATTACTGCGACGGTATCAGCAGCCAAAGTGCCTTGCAACGCATGCATGTTGAGGTTTTTTTATTTTTTAGTGATGTGGGTTTTTTGTTTTTTTTTAAAGCCTGGTGCTTTATGAATGAACATCGGTGCCAGATTCTTCCAGTAACTTCACTTTTTTGGTACAATTTTAATCCCTCCGAATCCCAATAAAGAACATTTTTAAACAATGAAGCAAGACTATATCAATTATATGCTTTTTTGCATTTCAATTTTTGACTATTATTCCTTGTAGGGTGAAACCTAATATCATGTATGTGGATTATTTTTCTTTTTTTGTTTTCTGCTCTTGTTTACAAGTCTCTGCGATGTGTTGATAGACGTTCAGCCGCTCTGTTTTCTGGCATCTACAGAGTGAGCTACGGCGCATTTATTTTGTATGATAACCAAATGAACTGAAGGATTTTTGAACTGCATCTCTTTTGTTTACTCCAGGGAACAGGCTGGTGTGGTAGCAGCGTTTTACTATCTGCGTTTAGATCCTTTTATTTCAGTGCGGAGCTGCTCGGTCACATAATCTCTAGGTTTTGTTTTGTAGTCAATCTGCTTCCACGTCCGTATTTTGGGGTGAAGATCATCCCCTCACAGACCCATCTCTCTCTCTCCATTACATTATGCATGTACAGAAGATTAAGTCATTTAATAAAAGTTTGATTATCTCTCTCCTCAGTCGACTCGCTTGTGTTCATTAAGACTAATTTGATGTGATGATACCGTGCCACTGAGTCGGTAATGCAATGTGACGGTGGCGGGGGGTTCAGTTCCTCTGCCTGGTTCTCAGCACACACACACACACACACACACACACACACAGAGCTGATGATGATTCAACATGCCAATCACTAACCTGACTGCAGACATGAAACCTCCATCTACCCACAGAACTTATTACGCTATTAAAACGCATTAATTCCTTCACCCGGTGACAGAGCGAAGAGGACGGAGCATCTACACAGGAACCAAATCAGGACTAATGTCAACTAAATTTCCAGATAATGGCGTCTTTCAGCTGATGGAAAGTGCTGGAGGCCCTCTCCATAATCCCTATTAGCATTTTTATGGGAAGTAGTAGGGTTTGTCATTGGGAAGAGCCGCAGCCGAGGGCACCGACGGTTCATACCATCATACCATCATGCCTTTGGTTTGTCACAGCGAGCTGCTCGTCACCACCGTCACACCTCCAGAGAAGTTCAGGAGAAGCAGCAGCATCTTTTTCTGTCTTATTGTTGCTTTGGTAAATTACAGGTTTCACTGTGTGAGGATGAGGTTTCTCAGTAAGTCTTTGTATAACGTGGATCTTTTTAAACCTGATGTGTGAAAATGTTTGTTGGGAACATTTGGAGACAGTAATGTAGGGTTGAGGTTCGTAAGCTTTTTAGCACCGAGCCCGGGTAGTAGAGACAACCCCATCTTTCATCAGTTGAAACCATCGACTGTAGCAAATATGGAAGTGCAATACCACTGATGGCCACTAGATGATGGCTCCAATTGACTTCAATTCAAATATTCACATTTTCAATCATGAAATAATCAATCAATACATTTTTCCCACTAGTCCTTCTGATGTCATTCACTAACATCATCTCTACTTCTCAGAGATCTGGTTCATCTGAAAATCATTTCATCATTAAGTTGATATCAGGCTTCAAACAGAGGCAGATTTAGGGGCGGGGTTAGTTTGATTGACAGCTCTGGTCTCCAGTGATTTACAGCTGGTTTGGAGGCTCATTCATCGGTGAACTCCTGTCTCATCCACATTGGACAGTGTCCTCAGATTCAAGAGTCAGACCGGCCCCCTGACTCCTCCCTTCATATCCAAATATGGTCACTTCTGGCTTAAAAAAAAAAAAAACCTTTTCTACACAGTCTGTGATGTAAACATACAAAATGTGTGCACTAAAATATACTCTCTCATTGTTTTCAAATTTGATTTGATTTGAAGAAATCAAACCATCTTGTTTATCATCTTTAGTTTATCACCACAAAAAATATTTCCAAATCAAAATACTTTTGAAATACATATAATTTTTATTCATTTTTTTAAAAATAGGTGACACTGGTAAATTAAAGTTTAATCCTGTGAGTAAATTTGAAAAATTTTATACAAGCAGTGACAAATAACTATAAAATAAAGCCTCAGTGCTGTAATTTTACATAAATTTATTTGTAAATTGACAGATTGCTCAGGAAATAAAAACAAAAATACTGAATAAATGTGTTTTTATCAGTTTGATAGTTTTTACCCAGTGAAACACCCTCCATTAAACATTAGAAAGAAAAAATATGACATAATATCTAATGTAATATTTGAGCTACACACAGTAATCAGTAATATATTGTCTTTTTTACACTGTAGGACATCAGATGATACCATTTGCACTTTGAAGTTTTCTTTAATTTCTTTTTTTTTATCCTACATTTATTTTGTAATCCAAATGATTCCTGCACAGAGCTTGAAATAACTAAGAGAGTTTATAAATATTAATCATGTGTTCATCCTGTGATGTTTGTGCTCGTCCACAAACTGCATTAGATGGTGTGAGGCTGATAGTCCGGACAGAGATGAGGAGAAGGTCTTATCTTGTTCTTGAAGAAACTCCGGCCATATTTCATTATCAGCTGGTTTCATGCTCCTGGTTCTCCCACCAATCTCCTCAATCTCCAGAGGTCCCTGGTGCAAGGAAGCACTCATCCGCTCAGAGGACAGCGGGGGTCAGGACGCCAAGACAGAGTGAGGACGGATGGGCCGAATGATACTGGACATATTTTTTGCAATTTCCTCTGCCTTATTCCTTCTGGTCCTGCTTTATCACCACCGTCCATTTTCTCAGCCGAGCAGCCTGGAAATGACTTGTGCCTACCCGTGCCCCTTTTATACCTCATTATCTCCAAACTAAGTGATATCTGAGGTGACACTTTAAAGCCGGTATTCAAATTGAGGTGTCCACGGTGAAATTATGGCGCTCAGACCTTCCATCCTAATCTAACGCCGCTCTGTACTTCCAGCAAACGCCACAATCTCTCCCCGTCCCTTTCAAGCCGGTGAGATTTTCCCTGTCGTGCCACCATGAAAGTGCAGATTTTTTGAAGTCGGTGGAAAAACTGCAATAACAAGACTTCAGACGCCTCGCATGCACTTTTCCTCAATACCTGGACCACATGTGAAGCTGCCCTTTGTTGAAATGCCCTCTGTAAAAGTCAATGGGATACGAACAGAGAAACACAAACCCAAAGAAATCGACTAATGACGATACAAAGACATGACATTTACCAAATGGCATAATTTAGCTCATCAGCCTCTGGAAATTTACATTTCTCTGGATGTTGTGTTTCAGTCTTTAATTGTCTGAGGAAATGTCCTGGAGAAGAAGTCACAGTGTTACATTTTTTACATCGTATGTGGTGTAATCAATCAGAAATGCACCAAATATTTATCTTAACCCTTTCACACAGGACTGTATCCTGCTCCTGGAGGGCGGCTCCTGCATGTTTCCCTCTTCCAACGCCTGATTCAAATGATCAGCTCATCATCCAGCTCTGCAGAGGCCTGATAATGATCCTGATCATTTGAATCAGGTGTTGGAAGAGGGAAACATCTAAAACCTGCAGGATAGGGGCTCTCGAGGACCAGGGTTGCAACACCTGAGCCTGCAAATTACCACCTGGACTTTTTATGCTGATTTCAAATTCAAATGTAACATGCAACATCTAACATTCACGTGCAGTTGCAGTGTTTTTGTTCACGAAATCTGTAAAATCAAAATCCATTGTTGTGTTTTTCTGCTATTCTTGCTTCTATGTTTACACTCTTACAAGATGTAGTAAATCACCTACTTTGCCGGCTGCTGGGAGAGATTTTAATGAAATTACCGTAATTACACCATATTCAGTGTAAAGTGCAACATCTCAGCTTTCAGGAACAGTTGATATTTTTCCAATTGCACAAAGTGTGACATAATTACGGTAATCCAAAGACACGTGTGCAGACCTGTTGCCCACAACACACTGGGAATTAAAGATTTAATAATGGAAAATGATGCAGTTATGGCAACAATGTTAAATATTATGAGGCAGGAAATAAAAGATTGAAATGCTGTTTTCAATATTCAACCCATTTTATGACTTTTTCTGACAAGTTATTATAACTTTATCCAGCAGGGATTACACTATCAGCTGCTTTAAAGCACATTTTCTACCATATCTTTCTGGCCCATTTTCATGACTGCAGCTGTCAAATAATTCACTCTCCCTGCCAAAAATGACTTCTCTGTACCCCTCTACCCCTCGTAACCCATTATCCTGAAAAAAGACATCTATTTGAGACGGCACTACAAACCCATATTCTGCCGTGTCCTTCGCTCTGACTTTTAGGACTGTCTCTGCTGCTGTCCTCGAGCTTTGGACTCAGCTCGGTCCAGCTGTCTCACATAATGGGTATTTTTCTAAAGGTTTCTTGAGGGCGGCAGTGGCTCAGGACTTGGGTTGGGAACTGGAGAGTTGCCGGTTCAGGTCCCAGCTTGGACAAAATACAGAGTGTGGACTGGTGGCTGGAGAGGGGCTGGTCCACCTCCACCTCCAAGGCACCAACCCCCCAACTGCTCCAGGATGGGCTGGGATCGGCGGCACCCTCACCCTTATCCCCTCTGTATGCATGTTATGGGTGCCCTACAGTGGTTGACAGTAATGGAGTACATTTACTTGAGTACTTTTTTTCAGTATTTGTTTTTTGGAAACTTTTACTTTCACTCTGCTACATTTCAAAGACAAATATTGTACTTTGGACTCCACTACATTCCCAGGAAGTGTGTGGTTACTTACTTTATATACAGTCTGTGCTGGCTTGTCCAGGTAGAGTTACTGTCGCGCAAATCGGCAGGAAGTGACCGACAGAGGAACCGAACAGTAAAGAGGGAAGACAGGAAACAGCACGGTTTTGGAGTTTTACGGGGTTTTTTTTTTTTAACGCTAAACAGCATGTTAGCCTCTCGATGGGAAATTTGAAAACAAAAAAGCAAAACCGAACAGTCAACCAGCAAAGTATTATGCACACTCTGCAGGAAGGAGTTTTCTTTTCATTGAAGCCCTTTCAGATTAAAATACCACATTAACAGGAAGTTAGTCGGGGATTGACTCGGGCACTGAGACCAATACAGCAATGTACTGATATTAGAAAATGTACTTTTACTTTGCACTTTTGAATACTTAAGTATTTTTAAAAGTAAATACTCAAGTACTTTAACTTGAGTAACATTTTGACCAACAACTTTTATTTGTAGTTGAGTAAGATTTGACCATGAGTATCAGTACTTTGACTCAAGTACTGAAGTTGAGTACTTTGTCCACCACTGCCCAACCCAAGAACTGACCAATGGTAGTGATGTATTCAGTCTAAGGTCTATCAGCTGATTCATAAACTTACTTTCTTAACAAGCACTTAAACATACTCTACAGTCTAAACTAAAGTCCATGTTGATATTTGTTTCATTATTATTAACTTTTGCAGAGTTGAACTCACCCAGACTGCAAGCTCACACATTTAATATGGGCCACCTTATTAGGTGCTATTTTTGCTCAACTAAGACCAAAAATAGGTGAGTTTTCATGATGCAGACTCACAAAACAGACGCACACCTTTGTTAAGATTTTTGTCCTAGATTTTGACCCTGTAGTGAGAGTGAACCTGAAAACAAAACTCCCAGATGAAGCCTTGAAATGTTGAGTTTGTCTACTTTTTATAGATGAACTGGAAGCCGAGTGGAAACTGAAATGGAAAGAATAACATTAAAACCAAGCAATGAAATGAGTTTGTAATAGTCCTCACCCCAGATGCTGTGCTCAGTGTGTGAGCTGATATATTTACTAGCGGTAGTTTACACAGGGCGCTCTAATCTCTCCTCCCTCCCTCCCTTGTGTGTTGTGTTTGTGTGTCTGTCCATGTTCTGCTCATTCAAGACTCAGCTGGTCGAAGCAGGTGCAAGCTGGTGACTCAACCACGTGCGTGCTGCCGAGCCGGTCCTTCAAATACGCCTTTGTGTGGCCGAAAAAACTCCAACCGTCCGGTGCTTTCTATAAACAAATGCAGCCGTCCTGTGTTTGTCCGCCGCTTGCACACAGATGTAGAGAGCTCAGTCACACACACATACACACACATTAGCTCCATAGAGGCCCCACAACCAGACAGTAGAATTTATTATGTAATAATTGGTGCAGTGATTCTGTTGGAAAACTTTACAGTCTCTTATGCAAACCCTGCAAACATCACAGGGTGTGTTCAGCTCATACACACTGTAATCTTGTCTTTATTGTTTTCTGATCTTTGAATCCAGGTTAGATGTTCAGTAGACTGCGCTACATGTACAGTAGATGCAGATGCCGCTGTAGGTAGATTACAGAAGCAGCCGACTGACATAAATAGGGGAGGATAAAGAGCAGCCGTTACCGTGACGTCATTAATGAGGCCCTTATATAAGCCCACTGTTTGAACCCTACACACAGGCGCTACTGTGTAACCTACACTAGGACATACTGTACAGAATACAGACCGCTGCTCACTCTGCCTAGGGCTGAAGGTGGCTTTGTGGGAGCTTTAAATGCATTATTCCAGAGATACGCTATCTATATGTGTGCATATGCATTCACGGTTGCTCGGTTTTTTGTGTAGCCTAGCGTGCGCCGCGGTATCTACGCATAGCAGTGAAGAGGCCTGTTTTTCATCCCTCATCATCTGACACTGATCAGGGGGGGGAGACAGAGAGAGAGCTGATGTTGTGATCCCGGGATCGTGCTCCTCGACCGGAGTCTGATGGAGGATCTCCCGCTAATCCCTTAATATCACTCGTCCCACTGAGATACTGCCTGCATCGCCATGGTGATGCTGAGATGGCCTGGATGTGTAGTAGTGGAACGAGGAGGGAGGAGAGGAGCGGTGGTGGCGGTAGTGGTGGTGGTGGAGGGTCACCGTGTGGATCTGAAAATCTCAAGGTGGAGGTGTTTAAAGCCACCGGGCGTCGTGGTGATGTGGGGTCTGGGTTTGCTGTGGATGGTGAGCAGAAGCTGGTCGCCTTATCCTCAAGTGGGGGGGCGGGGGGCTGGTCGGTCTGGCCGGTTGGCTTTAAATCTGCACGGCGAGGCGGCTAATGCAAGGGAATCCTTTGATTTGGGATTTTACAGCAGCCAAAGTCACACAGATCTCCCCGCCATCAGACAGATGTCGAGAGCCACCGAGTTCAACTTAATTTAAGTCGTACAGTATTGCGGCCACGTGCCTGCCTGCCTGCCTGCCTGCCTGCCTGTCTGTCTGCGGCCCATGTGTCTTCTGTAGCCAAGGGCGGCACGTGATGACCCCGTGAGGTAACAGATACCTCGATTTCAAGGTGTGTAACATCATATGGCGTCTGCGGCAATATTTTTACCTGTGCGCGGCGAGGTGATATCAGGTGGCCCTCTGCGCACCGGCTGCCCGTATGCAGCTTAGTTAAGTGAGCTAATAGTGACGTGCTGTAGTGATGAATTGGGACAGGAAGGAGTAGAGCGGGCTGGGCCAACAATAGGCAGGGTATCTATTACCTCTCTATTGTTAGCCATGGCTGGGCTATTATTGTAGCCCTGCGTGAGACACAGACAGCTGACTGCAGTTTCAGTACAGCCCACCCAGTCCTCCCCTCCGTGGGTTTCTGTATCTGTTTGAATAGTCGCCTGTTTTGGAAAATATGATCACTCCCACTGGCTGGTTGTCTTTTGTTGATGCTCTTTACAAGATACTCCAGATACTCCTCAGCAACCAGGAGAAGAGGCTGAAACTAGGCTTTTGCTGATCATGAGACTGGAAATAATTCGGGGGGATAGCGAGACCAGGCAGAATTTCATCTTGAGGAGTTTTTTTTTTAATGCTTCACTGTTCATAGTTGCAGGGTTAGAGGAGGATACGATGGAGCTGCATTCATGCTCTGTCTGTCCAGAGATCGGGCGAGGGCGGTGACCTCGCCACGGCGGGGTTAGGGCTGAGTTTTCTGGAGTATTCCCAGTGGGAGCCGCTGAGCCCGTGTCTGTGGGAGGAGCCGTGACGTCGGCATGGGACAATGTCAGCTGCCAAGAAAGTGCTGATCACAGATGTAATAAAATGTATCTGTGTCAGGATGGATAAAGTGGGCTGACAGGAGGAGCGGCCGCGCACAAAGGAAGACACACACACACACACACACACACACACACCGTTACAAAAGCAAACACAAGAACACAGCCGTGGCGTGTATCACCGCCTCTGACGTAAACAGCGCTCACATCGTTGCTACGTGCTCCACCGTGCGATAGACTGCCGGTGTTAAAAATGAATATTGTACATATGTTTCCTGTACGGCTTTGCATGGAAATACACTTGTGAATGTGTGGGCTGCTGGGTGATTAGCTGACTCTTTTCCACTTGAAAATCTCTCAGGAGGGGAGATATGGAGCAGCTCAATTGAATCCTGGCAGGTAATCTAAGGAAACAGATGGATTTTAGTTATATTTGGCAGCAGATTAGCCACTTCCCCGTTGCTCAGAAAAAAAAAACCTGCTGTTGCCAACTCCTGTTTGACAATCTGAATATTAGTTCTTGGTCAGGAGGTCTGG
>OOFC01028039.1:15014-31053 GCA_900323345.1 Pseudochromis fuscus | reverse complement strand
AATGGCTGAAATGATTGCGAGTGCTGGTGGAGGAATTGAATTCTGAGCAGGTCGTATTTCAGTTCAGTGAAGTGGTAAAAATCCCAGCGACACACACACACACACACACACACACACACACACACACACACACACACACACAATCAGCTGCTCCAGGCCTCAGCTGTAACTCAGGCCTTTAATGCACAACAGAGTTTCCAAAATGACAACGTGGAATTTAAACTTTTTTCCCCCAACTTTTCTCCTCTTTGCATGCTTTTATTGTGATGGTGCAACTTCCACTTCCAGATAATCTATGTGTGAGAAGGTGTAAAAAATGCAGGCATGTGTGTTGTGTCTGTTATATACTCCCCAGTAATCCTGTCCATGGTAATCCTTATGTTAGTACAGCTCCAGTTGGCCGGACAGTTGTGTCTTCTTCTCACACACACACACACACACACACACACACACACACACACACACACACACAGCTGGAAAGGAGAAGGCTGTTGGCAGAGGAGTGAGGAGCGCTAACAGGTGGTGTTGGCCGAAGTTCAGGGACTTGAATTTAACTGGGAGGCATGAAGGATCCTCGCATACTCCTCGAGTGTCCTCATGGCACCAATGAGACTCTATACCATCATTACAGTTTGCTGATTAGAAGCTTCCACCCTCCAAGTGTGAAGGGCCACAGTCGTTGCAGGGACTCGCTCACATGTCGGCAAACTGAACAAATGTTTGGACTTTGCGATGATGAAAACGAGAATCCTCAGTTTTCAGATACCCCCCCCATCAGTGATGTGGGCTCAGGGAACAAGAGGAGCTCTTCTTTTTTTATTGCTTGAAGATGGCTCTTTCTCTCTCGCAGCCTCACTCTTTGCCTTTGACAGGCACAGCAGGTGGCCTCAATGGCATGAATGGATTCGGAAGGAAGTTCCCCTCTCTCTCCCCTCCCCACCAGCAGCCTCTTCCACTCACTGTGATTGGCAGAGATGGCAGGGTGCCCTGAAGATAAGGCCGAGCTGTGCCTCAGAGTGTGTGCCAGGGCGATTACTATTATTATGCTTCAGTAATGGCTTTCAGCTCCTGCTACCTTCTCATCTTTCTCCGATTGTGGCCAAGTCGGTAACGTCCAGTCTTATATGCACTGGATTTATCTTTTGTAGTATAAGCTGTTTGGTTGTAGACTTGCTGTGTCAGGAGCTCTCTAAACACTGTAATATTACAGATGCTCAGTAGCAGCTTGTTGCCTTTTCTTTTAATGATTCAGTGTGAAACAAATCAGCGGCGGTTTAGTGATCGATTCAATCTGAAAAATTTATAAAGCAAAAACTTCCAACATCTGCTGCTTTCAGCTTCTCAAATGTGCTTTTTTCTGCTGCTCAATAGTTGAGTACTGCTAATAAAATGATACTTTTTCAGTACCTATTCTGAGATGGGTGCGGTCACAGTCCCAACAGACCACACCTGGTTGTGATACTAAATGTGTTCAGGGATCCAAGTATCTGTCAGAACTGCTTGTGTCTCATCATTGTCATAACTTTGACTAGCTGTCTCTGAAACGTGCCTCCAGTTAACTCCATTTTCAAAAGATGACATGTCTCCTAACTCTGTCTATATCTGTGTTCACATCAAATTTAAAGCGAATTTCTTCTGTCGTGCTTTTACATAATAAAGATGCAAATTTGCATTGGAAAGTTGAAAAAGTTTTAACTTGAGCTATAAAATTCATGCCATGTGGTACTGCAGAAATGGTGAGTTTACAGAAATGGAAAACAAGCTTATCACCATCCGTGGCTGTCCAGAGCTATACAGGACGTCTACGGCAACCTTGACCGACGGTGTTTCGTGGTTACGTCGCCACCTCCCATAAATTTATGAGGAAAGTCCTGCTCCATCATTCCAACGTACATCGTTTGGGAAGTTAAAACTAATTTTGAGCGGGAAGTAGTTGGCGGGTAGAGCGGACAAATATATCATCACAGCGCTGTACGAAGAAGACGGCTTTGTTTACATTCACCAGTTGTACGCCATTTGGATTGTGCTATATACACCCAGACAGAACGGTCCACTGTACCGGTCCATGTGCTTAGGAGTGATGGTGAATGTTCATATATGGCAAAAATCTGTCTGGCTGCTGTATGAATTTGCGCAAGTAAAGCGAGGCTAAAATTTGCTTCGGTGCTTATGAACCATTACGATTTACGATTGTTGTACAAACCACTTTCCCAGTAAAATCCAAATGCTAGTCAGTGTTCAGGTAAGTCAACACAAGGTAAGGAAAATATGAAAATATTCTTGTCTGTATTTGATTGGTCATCCTCCATCATTCTGTGTATTTTTAGCTAAATTTGAGCCACGATCGCTTCTGGCTCCAAACCAAGATGGCGGCCAAATGCCTCTCAAGCGTAGTCACCAACAGGCGACGCCTCTGTGTTTACGTCCATCTTTTCTATACAGTTGATGGTCTGAACTCGAAGGCCCTTGCTGACAGCATTTAGAGCTGAAACATTTATGTTACTCTTCCCTATTTGTAAACCTTTCAACGTCAAGTCTTCTGGGGGGAAAAAAAAAACACCCTGGATGTATACGTGCTGCGGTGTCTGAATATACATCCTGCATGCACAGTTTGCGTCACAGATTTGTCCCAAGTGACTGCAAAGGTTACAAAAGGCTCAAGGGTCAAAGAGCCTCCACAGAGCTGCATCTTATCTGGTGAGTCACAACAGTAACGAGGGTGAGGAACTGCGTCACGCTTCACCTCGCTGAACACATTACACAAATATACCATCCATACAGTCTTTGATGTCAGAGCTAAATTCAGCCATTTTACAGATCTCTGGAAGTCGTGTGAATTAAAAACAACCCCATCACAAAGCTTGGCCTCCATTCAGGCTGAATATGACGTAATGATTGTGTGGGGGTTTTCTTTTTATTTATCCATACGTCATCCTGACTGACATTTTCTAAAGTTTTCTCCGAGTCTTGCTCCAACTGTTTCTCTTGATTGTACCACAATGTCACTTCTTTGAAAAGCTCTTTGAGAACGTTACAGTGACTGAATAACTGGGTTACACATAAACTGGACTCTTGTGTGGCAGCCTGCAGACGACCTTAGTATAAAAAAGGAGTGTAAGGCGACCAGTTTGGATTCACAACATGTAGTGCTGGAATTTTTTTCTTTTTTTATTTTCCCCTCCTGAATGTTGCTGCATGCCAGCTATAGAAAAAGCCTCTCGCCTGTAGCGCTGCAGCTTTGTTGTATTGGTCCCTGTGGGAAGCAGCAGCCTGTGTCTCCTTAATCTGACACGGCATCACTGGCAGTCTGGCGCACAGCCTCACATGTCACATGTCCTTGGATGGGGTCTGGCTCTCAGGCGTTTGTTTGAACACATACCAGTGCCTTTTGTGTACTCTTGTGCGGTATGCCTGCGAGTAAAGTTATTCATGAATATGTGTTGGAGTATGTGCATGAATTTATTTCCACTTTCTGTAGCATTCAATGGACTGCTTGTTTTTTAAATGTCTCCAGGACTGTAAAGAGTGATGATTTTCATTATATTTCCTATGATATGTTTGAGTGATAAAGTTTCAATTTTGTAAAATATACAGTGTCAGAAACAAATTAACTAACCTGAACAGTCTTTGAGACCCTGTTTACACTTGGGTTTTAAAAGGTTTCTCAAGTAATCGGTTCACAAGTGGACAACCAGACCACATCTTTGTTTACACCTGTATTTAACATGTGTCCCCAAACTGTCCTGCTGACCACCTGTGTTCAGATACTGCATCATATCTACCAGAAGGGCCCGTGCACAGTTTATACAGCACTCGCCAGAAGAGCGCCACATTTTGTAAACAGTTTGCACAGTAAGGTATTATGTCTCACTCACATGCCAACCATGAACGTCTGTGCTCCTCTCCATTGTTTTACTCCAAACAATCAACTTATCCTGCATGGTCTTACTTTTCTCTCATGTCCTTTTTAAGGACGTACCAGGACACTACACACGATGGGTGGTCAAATGCATCCAAGACCTGCCTCCATATGTGGTTTGAGTGATCGGATCTCAATGCTTTATCTATCTTGTATTTAGCGCTGTCCACTTGTGATCCGATCACCCGAGATGCATCTTAAAACCAAGTGTAAGCGGGGTTTGAGATCTGAGTTTTAAAAATGATCTTCATCCATGTAAAGCCACGTATCTTGGATTTTTGAGAAACTGGGCCAATCAGAATTCCTGTAGGGGTTGAGTAGTACTCCTATTTCTTAACCTAAATAGACAAATTAAAGACCCAGAGGATGATCACATGTCACATTGAGAACATGCTCACGTGTCAGTGTTTTAAAGGGCAACAGTAAAACAATAACCTGCAATTTACGGAAGTGCCTATAAGTCAGATCAATGACCCACATCCCTGTATGAGCTGCAGGCACTATTTACTGATGCTCCCTCACAGGCGCCAGAAAAATGGCACATATATATACACAGCTAGTGTGTGTGTGTCTGTGTGTGTAACAGCCTCATTTAGGATGCACTCTGAGTATGATACAATAATCTGCATGTTATCTGATTTGCTGTGAGGTTGATGTGACTCGTCATTAGCTGTGGGAGATTTGTCACAGGAGAAAAAAAACACTGGTGGTAAAATTTCTCTTTAACATCATCATAGTACAATAACTTTATTCAGGCTGCTGCAGCGATAAAGCTGTGATTCAAAATTTGTGTCGGCCCATGGAGGCATGTGGTTGATTTCAATATGCAATGGGAGCACTTTGTTTGATTGATTGTTGGGTCTTTGGGCTCTACTGTAAGGACTGTGTGTGTGTGTTAGTGCCCCTATTAGCATTTGTGCCGCTCGGCGTTGCCTGCATGTGTATGGGATTGTAAAGTGCGGGGGATTGTGAGTGTGATGTGCTCGGTGGGGGAGCACCACAAGATACTTTCTCTTTGTCCAAAACAAAAGGGAGATGGGAGCGACACAAGAGAAAACCAAAAGCCTTTCTTCTGTGGTACTAAACAGGGAGAGGTGAGCTTTTCTCTTTTTTTTTGTGAGGACTCGGTTCCTAGAGGGAGGTGGAAAAACTGGGCAGCACATTGTTGTATGAAATGCTTCGTTTGAGAGGATTGAGGTGACTTTTGGGGGGAATACTTTTCAAGTCCCACATTTCTGAGCAATCTCCTCATCCTCACACTATGTCCTTCAAGCTGTTTGATGTTTTTTTTTTTAATGATGCTTCTATATTAATTCCAGGTTTTTGCTCCAGGCCACTTGTTGGGATCCAAAGCCAAACTTACCGTTGAACCAGTTTGACACACTCGATCATGTGGGCTCACTCAGGCTTGTGATGTGTTCATGGATGTTTTCAGGAGCGAATCATGGGTGTAAATAGGTGCAAACATTAAGGAAAATGGGAACATTATGTTGCCTTTGGGAATAATGATCAAAAGAGGCTACTAAAAATAAAAGGAGAGTAGATGTTTTCTGTCTGGTGTGATCCACTGATCCAAACTCAGACAAAGTGCTTTGATCTTCATCGTTTCAGTTGCTGATCCTGGTAATTAGCTTCATCTTAAAGCAGATATTTCACATACAGTTAATGTCGCGCTCAGTCGGATCAGAAGCCGGATGTATTAACCTCAGCGTGGAGTATCTGCTTCAAGACAGAGCAGAGGATTTGAACCAATGATACCCTCTTTAAGCTGCTGTTTCACTGGTTTCCTTCAGGTCAGCTGTTGGTTCACTTCACCATTTAAGCTTTTTAAGGTCAGACGCTAAGTGTTTTGGATACTTGGAACAATGCTGTGGCCGACAGGTGTGACGGGATAAGGTCAAAGGTGATGGTTATGTTTGTGTTTGGCTCTGCTCTGATGTTGTAGTGATTGTAGTTTTTATTAAATGTTTCTTTATGGTTTAGCCTGGATCGAGTTGGAGAATAATGTAACAAGCAACAGGAAGTTTAGATAATTCAAAGCTGCAACTCACAATTTTTTTTATCATGGAGGAAATTATTTAAAAAATCCACAAATTCCCTAATTCACATTTTCAAATTACTTGTTTTGTACAGTCAAAAGTACAAAAAACCCAAAATAATGAGTTTATTGGTACTTTAAGACAAAGATTAACAGGGTATTGTTGCAATTGAGCAGCTAGAATTATAAAAATGACTTTCAAACAGTCCATCAGGTTTTAAAATAGGTGGCATTTATTTATTTTTTGTGCAATCTCATTTTTTAGACATCTCAATATGCTAGCTTACATACAATTTAACGAGTATTGTTCACTTTTGCACAAAAAACAGAATATCTCCAGTCGTTTCAATCAATTCCTTGTTATGAATTATTAGCTTTAGGCGTTGTGCGTTCAAACCTGTCAACACATGTTTTGGACTTCACTGACACACTAATACCTCCTTAGATTTATCCACCTTATACTTAAGTTGACTAATAAAAATAATAATGTGCCCTGTAGATAAAAAGTTTCATAAACCTATATGTAAGTGTATCAGCTGTTACCGTCGGCAACCACAGTGAATCCTGGTTTTAAAACTCTGTGTTTCATGTTGCATATTAACCAACTTTTACTAATTGTCAGGACAAGTCGTGCTGCCGTGCCCACACAGCTCGCATGCTGTTGTCACCAGCTGTTAGTGGATTTCCTATCTGTGCTGACGGTCCTGTGGTAATGTCTGCATCCTGAAAAGGCCATAAGTGGTGGACCAGTTAGGTGACCAATCTGTAGGATAAGGGCAGATTTATTTATTTTTTTAATATCCTGCTTTTATTGGAACTTATTCTGCACTACACCACTCCACAATGTTGCGTTTCAACAAATAAATAGCATTTAAATGTGTCAGATAATCAGAGAGTGACTGTGATAACAACTACGCAAAGAGTAAAAACATGTCAGCTGCTGAAGTGAGATGACTGTTCATTGTCATTTTAAGGATTATTGGAGCGTTGAGCCTCCATCTGCCTCCTCTACTCTGCTTCCTGCTCTTTTTAGATTTCTCTCTTTCATGATAATTAATGTCCATCTATCTTACTCCCTCAGCATTGGCTTTCAGTCAATACTGTTTGTTCGCTGAGAGAAAGTCAATACAGCATCCATCTCATACAAATAGATCCATATATTGACTGTTGACCCTCATTAGGTTCAGCTGGAGCGCAGATATTTGCACAATAAGGCTGTGCTTTGAATACACAATTAACGAATCACACTTTTTTTCCACAAGGGAGGTCCTCTTGGTTCCAGTGTGATAGAAATTTGGTTTTAACATGTTTTTGGCTTAGTTTTGCTGCTGCTGCTGTTGTTGTTGATGATCTTTCACTGGATTTCTAGTTGTGATCGACAGCTACAGCATCAGGACTGAAGAAGTCTCTTCTTTTTAAGTCCCTTAATGTTGTCTTGCTCTGTCAAATTTGGAGTATACATCTGAACTACATCGAATAACACAGAAATACGCAGTTTTATTCCCAAGTATACTGTAATACCATCTTCATAACAAGGATTCACGATAAGAGAACATTAAAAAAAGAGGAATAAGATCCCTAAATATTGCAGGAGGAATAAAATCTTAACAAGTATACTAGTAGAACCTCTTGTATTCATGTCGGGAGTCCTTAATTATGTTTCCGTGGTTACCGAGTTGCCATAATAATCAGTTATTGATCATTTGTAGATAAAAGTCACGCTGAAAAGAGCAATTTTATGTGATTATTGCCTCAAAATGACATGAACAGTGAATCATTGATCTAAATATGCGCCAGTTATTTTTCTGATGTTAAACTCATGACTCATAGTTTTTAACCCGGAGAGTAATCATAAAGCCCACCCTCGTCATAAAATCATCACTAAAAGAAAATGATTCAGTAATTATGTGTAAACAGTAAAACTAAGGACTAAAATCTCAGGATTATTAGACTGTTTAAACCTTATTTCAAAGCAGAGATATGCACACGTTGCATTTTCTACATGACACTGAGAGTAAATGTATATTTTCCAACATTAGCATGTAGCTGGTATCTGTGTTTTCATAATTATTCACTTGTTTGTTTATGTATTTTACACCTGACTCTTTGGACCAGTGGAGCATAAAAGATGCTCCCTTCTGTATTCTGCCTGAGACTGAGACACACACACACACACACACACACACACACACACACACACCTCTGTTATTCTGTAACAAATGCCAGTGTGACCTGTCACTGACAGGCACTTGAAACTATGTAACAATTTACAAATGCCAGGATATGAGTCATTGAAAGTAGAGAGGTCTTGGAGTGGAGCATTCATCTGTTGTGTCCAGCGGTGAGCAGCTAGTTTTTATTTTGTGGACACACACACACACACACGGACAGAACACACACAAATAATATGACAACGAGGCCAAAGGTGACAGAGAAATAAGTAAACGGAGCCGACTCTGTAGAGGAGGTTGCTGTCTGCTCATGACAAGAAAACACACAAACTCATACACTTGGAAAGCGAATGCATTTGTCTATTACTGGATAATCTCCTTGTGAGGACATCTCAGTGACTCCAGAACTGAGACTGGGGCAGGACACTGACTACACATGGAAACTGGGCTGGTGTTTCTGCACATACTGCAGTCAGGGGTGGACATATGTGTTCTGTGCCATCACGGCATATGGTGCATACATGTGGTGCTTAAAACCAGAAACCAGTTCCCTCTGGCTTACGTAGTCGGTACACTTGTGGTGTGGACAGTCCTTGAAGTCTTAAATTGTGGGCACACATCTGCAGACTTGGCCGGTTGACAAAATGTACCACGTGGGTCCTTGAGGACTTGCTGTTGCGGAAACTATGAATTGGCCCTTCTCAAAACATGAGTCAAAAATATTACTTATCTTTCTGGTTATTTTAAGATATTTTCAAAGTGCAGGAAGCGCACACACACCACACACACACACACACACACACACACACACACACTGAAGGATGTGTGTGACTTCAGAAGACGTTGCATTTACTTAATCACAGCTGTAACTACTCTACGAACATGTCTTCACCTTAAAGTTCATTGACTTACATCATGAGGATTTGCTGTTTGTCCCTTTTAATGTGACTGTGTAAACAGATTCAGGTCCCCACAACATGACTAATATCCACCCACCCACCCACACTGGGTCTCATGTATCACTCGGCTCAGGAGGGAATAGCACCAGCTCTTTACGCCAAAGGGCTTTTTTCTCCTTTCAAATGTGTGTCAGTGTAGTGCGATCACTGGGGAGAGATGGCCAAAGGCTGCAATAGTTTCTAGCTGCGCTGACTTGACAGGCTTTTGTTGAGACTTGTGAAGTTGTGTGAGGTCACTGTTTGACTGGCAGTATTTGCATAGTAGACTTACGCTAAAAAAAGACCCCGAGATGCTTCAGGCTCGTCTGAACAATGTTATTAATTGTTTTTATCCACTTGTGAAGTTGAAATTCAGTCTCTCCTTTTCCCCGCAGGCTTGACGATGGGTTGCGTCAGGAGTAAAGAGGATAAGGGCCCGGCGCTGAAGTACCGACCTGACAACTCGAATGCCACGCCGGTAAACGCTCACCTTGGCCACTATGGGCCCGACCCCACCCTGGTGGGTCATTCGCCAGCTATGAAGACACACAACAACAGCTACAACAGTCATGCTGCTGCCCTCACGCCCTTTGGTGGGGCGTCTTCTGTCATGACACCATTTGGCGGAGCCTCCACCTCCTTCACCTCAGTGGCTGTGAGCAGCCCTTTCCCCAGTGTCATCACAGGTCAGTTTGTGGATCTAAGGTTTCAGAAGACAGACCAGAGAATCAGGGAATCTGCATGTTTTGATTCTTCATTCAAATGTGTTCACGTAACTTTGGGTTCTGACCCTTCACAGAAGAAACACTTTATTTCCTCAAATATAAACCGTATATGAACACATACCCTCCTGATCTCATTTGATGCATCAAAATGAGGCTTCAAATTAAAATATCACTGAGATACAAAGCACTCAGAGAGCACAAACTTCCATAATCCACCTGCACTGATTCTGTAGACTGAACACTGTTGCCCTCTTGTGGTGCAATAGCAACACCGTCAACATTCATCTGTCAAAAGAGGAGTTTTCAGGGAGTCCAGGATTTTTTTTTTCCAGCCAGGATCCTATCCTCTGATGTTGCATAAAACTTAATCATTTAGTCCTTGGCTAACACAAACAAACCAGCAGTAAAAAGCCCCGTTCACACTTGGTTTTATGATGTGTCTCGAGTGATTCGATGACAAGTGGACAGCCAAGATGCATTCACACCTACATTTAATATGCATTTCCAGAGTGATCCACTTGTGTTCGGTTGTCACTATGGCAACATTGGCCCACAGATTTTCACCAGAAGATCGCCAGCTTTTGTAAACAATTAGCAAAGTTAGCTAAAAGAGAGGAGAAGGCAAAATAATTCAAGGTCTACTGTTGATCCACAGGCTATTCCTAGTGCTTCAGGTAAGAGGAAAAAGTAGATTAAACACAAGAAAAGCAATTATCGGGGAGGCATACCGGGTTTGAATCATCAGATCTCGATGGGTCTTGATGGTCGTTCACATTTGTAAATGGTAAATGGAGTACATTTATATAGCACTTTTTTGACATTAGCTAGGTCCAAAGCGTTTTACAAGGCAACTCATTCACCCATTCACACACACACACTCACACACCAATGGCTACCTAGCTGCCATGCAAGGCGCTAGCCACCATTGGGAGCAATTTAGGGCTCAGTGTCTTGCCCAAGGACACCCAACAACGTTAAGATTCATGGGCGACCCACTCTGCCATCTGAGCCACAGCTTTGTATTTAGTGGTGTCCACTTGTGATCCAGTGACCCGATCCTAAAACCAGGTGTGAACAGGGTTAAACTTATCGATAAGAGGAAATTAGAAATAGGGGTCAACAGATGAGGAAAATAATGACTCTTCCACTATTTGAGGAAGTAACTGTAAAAGCTTTGTTGCTTTTTAATTGTACCCACAATTAAAGCTAACATTTTCCCCTGATTTTGCTTTTCTTTGTCTGCATAACGGTATACAACTTTAGAATAAACTCAGCTGAACATTTGTTATGCAGAGGACGTTATGAGCAGCAGATGTTATGCAAATTAGACATTTGAAACGAGTCAGCCAAAACATCAAGGCTGAACACAGCCCCCAAAATAGGTTTATAATATGGGAAGCAACGCAGCAGGCCTGGCCTCTCCTTAACCAAAAAAAAAAAGCATTACATGGATTCAGTGGATTTAGTAATTGCACTTTGAAAGTTTTTATTTGCAGCAGTAGTTTGATTTAGAGCGACATCTCCATTAAGGATGTAATGAAGATGACTGTCGGTGACACGAGGATCATGGTGGATTGGATGGGTAAATTATACAGTGAATATACACAACAAAGACTGATGTTTCCATCCATCGCACGCACTCAACCACATCCCTCAGTCCTTCACTCGCTCTCTAAGGGATGGTAATCTGGTCCAAGGAGCTGCTGTAGATCTAATCCTGCCCATTCAATTTCCTCCACAAGATAAACATATCAGAGGCCAGTGGTCTCTCTGCACTCTGTCACTTGTCAGTTCTTTTCATTATATATCAAAGATTAAATCTCGTCAGTTTGATCCCTAGATGTGAAGAGATAACAGAGTTTTGAGAACTGGAGGAGGAAATATTCTGTTTCCCTTATGAGTTCTTAAAAATAAATCAAAGTTAGGAGATCTGGGGGTATTTTTAGACCTCTGAGGCACAGGGAGTGGGATATTTCAAAAGAAAATGGAGATTAAAAAAAAAAAAACAGTCTGTGATATTAGCGTCATTGTTTATCTTTTTTTTTTAATCGAGTAATTAAAATAAACTTCAATGAAACCTTGTGTAGTATAATGGGAGGAACCAAAATAAGCATTTCCAAACAAAAGATTAAAGGATTGGGCCAAGTTTTTGAGACTCTGTGGAGTCAACTAGCCATCGTATGCACACATGTAACCCTGGATTTGTCTTGTCTTTAGGTGGCGTGACATTTTTTGTAGCGCTGTACGACTACGAAGCGAGAACGTCGGACGATCTGTCGTTCACAAAGGGGGATCGCTTCCAGATCATCAACAACACGTGGGTGCATTTTGCTTTTTTTATACCCTGACAAACTGCTGTGTGGATGTATGTGTGTATCCTCTGTGTGTGTGTGTGTGTGTGTTAATCCCTCATTGTATTCAGGTCTGATATTAAGGCTGAGATCTGTCTGGGTTAATGGGTTCCTCTAATGGGCCATCTGTTAAGCTGCCATCGCTTCTCTCCCGCCACACATCGTTCCTTTAGTTCAGGGAAACAAATGTGGGTTACGCTGTAAAACATGAACCTCTTTCCTCATTCAATAACACGCAAACAATCCACATCAATAAAATGCACACAGGCATTGATTGGATTGAAAAAACAATATCCCTGAAAGTAAATAGAAATAATAGGGGGTCAGTTATCTTCAAACAACATCTTTGCTTGTGGTTTATTTTTATTGGTAAATGGTCGTTGTTAATCTAAAAAAATCTATGTTGTTAATAATCTTATTTATCACCTTTATCCATATTATAAAATACTTTAACAAGTAGCTTACTGTTGATGGAAATAACAATAAACTATGAGGAGAAACTGCTGCAGCATTATCTTCGTCCCACATGTGCACAGGTGTGAAAATAGGCAGAGCTCCAAGCGCTCCACACATTCATCACACAGCACATCACATCCTACTGCTGTCCAACGTTCACATTGATTTTTCAGAGATGTAAATGCCATCTGCTTTTAGAGAAGAGGTGGGAGAAGGACAGGTTTACAATTTGCCACCAGACAGATTCTCTGCATCTCAATTTGTCCTTTCAATGCAGCAGTTGAAAAAATGTAGTTTTTATTGTCAACCTTGTGACATTGACAGTTTGAATTGAGCACATGCAGAACATTTAGAAATCAGTAATTCCACTGTGCCAGGTATGCATAAGCTTTTTTTAAGTTTGTTTTTCCCATTAAATCTCAAGTGTTTACATTTCAGGTGTTAATGAGTTGTGTACAGCTCCAACAAGGACACTCAACAAAGATTTTAGGGATGGTATTTTCCGCACTATAAGGCGCATCGGATTATAAAGCGCACCTTCAACTTTTTATCACGTAGTTAGTGCATCACAAACGTGGAGGGGACTTTTCCCTGATTCAGTAAACACGTAAAAGAAACAGTCTGATACCGCTACAGTAAATCAAACAGTGCAATCACAATATGACTATGGCAGCCATAATTAACCAATATTGATCCATATATAAGGCGTATCGGATTATAAGTCGCACTGTCGGTTTTTGAGAAAATTAAAGACTTTTAGGTGCACCTTATAGTGCGGAAAATACAGTAATATTTTTGTACCTGTGAGACTTTGAATGAGAACTTTTACTTATGCATCATCATATTAAATAATTTCACTTGAGTAAAGGATGACGGGGCTTTAGGCTCAAAGCTAAGCTCCACCCACACCATGATGAAGGATTCCTGACGTGGCTGAATGATGCATAATACGACCTTGTTTCCTTTTTATCTTCCAGGAGTCTTTTTTTTAGAGTAGGTGTCACTTTTAGTCATGCTCTGGTGTCTGTATTCATGTGATTTCTATTTTCTGTCTCCAGGGAAGGCGACTGGTGGGAGGCTCGCTCCATCAACACCGGACAGAAAGGCTACATCCCCAGTAACTACGTGGCTCCAGCCGACTCCATACAGGCTGAAGAGTGAGAACTGCAGCCATTATCTTCCTCGGGCTTTTATTTTGTCGTCCTCGTTATTTTCCCCGTTTCGCACCCTGCTCAGTCAGTTCTCCTGTGATTAAGGCGAAGTGATGCTGCTGGGCGGAGACACGTTGTGACTAACACGTCGTGTGCACACGGTAGAGAGTCTAAACAATGGAGGCCTGTGCTGTCGCTGAGAGCCGCTGACGTCCTCGTTGCTGTTGATCCGGTGTGACAGAAACATTAAGGGACTGATGCTTTTACACAGTTTTGGCTCGGTTTCCTGCTTGGCTGATGGCCATTTTTACTAATACTGAAATAAGCTACACAAAGAGAAACTCGGTGAACAACCAGTTAACTTTGCCAAGAGTACCTGTTGTTGACAGGTTTTATGATGCTTTCTAAAATTAGACATAAAAACTGAATTGTTTACCTCAGGCCTTTTTTTTTTATCTAACATGACTGAACTTGTTTGGATTTTTTTGAAGTACACTTTGAACTTTTTTTAGATTTAAAGATTGTTTACAGCTGTGAGCTAACGTTGTGCTTATTTATAATGATGCGTATTTTTATGGTGCTTTTATTTGTAATGAAACAAACTAAAGACATACCGCCCAGAGCAATGTTATTGATGATTTCTAATAATAGTAGAAAAGGCCCAAATTACTTGGAGTTAAATCAAATCTTAAGCTTTTCGTTGCCTCTTGCTGACTTTGAAGTTAACCACATAAGATTCCTGATGTTAAATCTCGACTGAATAACATCAAATATATTTAATCTCCCACATATTGAACTTGTTAACAACATGAAAGGATATGTAGACTTTTCAAATGTCATCTAAATATCACGTCACATGAAAAAAATCTTCTACTTCATGTTCAGTATTTTACAGTGAGAGCTTCTCCTGTGACTGACCATTTGACTTTCTTTCCCTTGGCAGATGGTACTTTGGTAAAATGGGCCGCAAAGACGCCGAGCGACTCTTATTGCTTCCAGGAAACCAACGCGGCACATTCTTGGCACGAGAGAGTGAAACGACCAAAGGTAAGATGGTGTATCGAAGGAAATGGATTTTAATCAAAGTAATGTGCACTATTGGATCTCTTACTGTAAGACTTTGTGCAGGTGGTCGTGGTCTCCAGAGATTGAATCATACTGAGTTTGGTCATTACCCAACATTTCTTCTAAGCGCTACGAGGTTGAGATTTAAGTCTCATTACATTTGGATGAACTGTACTTATGTTCAACAATAGAGGTTATGTTTTGCCTGCCTCGGTTCGTTTGTTTGATTTTTAATACTCACGATCAGGTAGTGTTACTATTTTACCACAACAGTGTTCAGACTGCAGCATCAGTACAGCTGGATTATGCCTTAGTGGAGGTTTATGCTTTCTGAGAGCTCTTTAGTTGAAACTTTAATTCCTCAATTTCCATGTAGCACCATCAGATCGCCATTTTTATTATCTGGTTGTGTAAGTAATGACCAGCAGCTTCAGTACTTTCACAGCTGCTAGAGTGGATGTCAGTTCTAGATCTTGTCAATCAGTTTTCATCTTAAATAGCATTTTAGGGAGTTTATTCTAAAAAAAACACATCTAACTTAATGTATGTGGATGTCAAAGGTGCCTACTCGCTGTCTATCCGGGACTGGGATGAGGTGAAGGGAGACAACGTCAAACACTACAAGATCCGCAAGCTGGACAACGGCGGTTATTACATCACCACACGAGCCCAGTTTGAAACACTACAGAAGCTGGTGAAACACTACACAGGTATGCAACACACCATGCTCTGGTGGAGGTAGCATTTAGACAAATTGTTGTTTACAGCTGGACTGATCCTCCAGCTCAGAGCAAGTTGGTTGTGGGTTTTTTTTTCTTCTCTCAGACTCATATCTTATAAACCATGGTGATGTAATTTGGACAAATGTCTTTGATATCGGACTGTGGTTGGGTGTTTTTGTCTTTTATTGAAGGGCTTTTGTATTGCAAGTAGCCCCTGCTTCTTGCTCCTATATTTCAGTCTGCGTATTCAGTGCCCACAGTGGAAAATGTATTATTCAGCTGCAGATCTGTTGCTGGGATATGTATTGAATATGTATGTGTAGTGCAGAGGGTGTTTTTTTTTTTTTTTTTTCTGTGGTGATTTTAAATCTATTGCAAGCAGAGCTTTCACTGACACGGTCACAGCTCAGTAATCATGACAAAGCCCCCAAAAAGGCAAAAAAAAAAAAAAAAAAAAAAAAAGTTTTAACCCAAAAAAAAAAAAAAAAAAAAAAAATTTTCCT
>OOFC01028039.1:3702-14994 GCA_900323345.1 Pseudochromis fuscus | reverse complement strand
CACAGCTCAGTAATCATGACAAAGCCCCCAAAAAGGAAAAAAAAAAAAAAAAAAAAAAAGAGTCTTAAGCCAAAACAGGAGTGAATACCAAAAATGTTTCATTAAAAAAACAGTCTTAAGCCTGCTGTAATCTGCACAATATTGACAAGCAGGCAGCTGTTTTTCAAAATCCCCTCGTGGTCTGTCATCAGAGAGCGTACGCAGCACTTACAGTCTGTAAACAAATACAAGACAAACAGCTTCTTTGAAAGCTGAGTAAAAATACTGGTAAAAAAATCTCCCAGCAGAGTCAATAAACAAGAGGATATGTTGTGATATGACTCCTAAACATTTGATTTCAGGTCTTGTGTTGTTGTTGTTGACCCTGCCCTGTTTGCTTCACACATGTAATCCGCTGCTCATGGATGTGTTTTCTTTTTATTTATAAGTAATTGGTAGATTCAATGCTCTGCACTCCTTCATATCATCCTTAGTGCAGCCTTTGATCTCCAGGCAGAAGTCAATAAAAGTAAGAAGTCATGCAGAAATAGATTAGAGCATCTTGTCTGCTCGGTGGCTGAATACGACGGGCTGAAGTTGTTGAGTTCGGCAAGGTTCACATCATCTGTTCTCTTTCTTATGACACACACACACACACACACACACAAAATTGATATTCTGTGAGGCATGACTCTGGAAATCATGGTCCTGTGTGTTTTTCATGCTGGTGGTGTACATCAGTCACTGACAAGCTCCAACATAAAGCTCATCCTTTTTTTTTTTTTCCTCTGTTTCCCTCCCTGTCCAGAACATTCAGATGGTCTGTGCTACAGGCTGACCACTGTGTGTCCCACAGTGAAGCCGCAGACTCAGGGACTAGCTAAGGACGCCTGGGAAATCCCGCGAGAGTCTCTCCGACTGGAGGTCAAACTGGGACAGGGCTGCTTCGGAGAAGTCTGGATGGGTAAGAGAGCATGAGTGGTGGTGTCTGTGGTTTATCAGTGACTCTTTATAAAGGATTTTTTTATGATGATGCTGATGATGATGTTTTGGGTCTTTATCGTTGTGTCTGTCGCTGTGGAAAGTAGCACTTCAAAATGCATTCACATGGCTTATGGAAATAAATTGAAGCACAGTAGGAGTTTGCTGTGCTTTCATGTAGAGTCAGTTTTGATGATGGATACCAGTCTCTCTATAAAGATGGGAAGCTTCCCAATAGTACAACCACATTATTTTTACATTTGTTTTTATATGCAAGTTAGGTTATTAGGTTAGGTTAAGTTACCGAGTGCTCTTTATTGAATTTGGCACTGGTAGGCAGTTTTTTTAAAACATTGTTGTAAGGCATTCTCGCCTTAGTCTTCATACTAAACTAATAACCCACTGACCTCAGCTTCTTAATGATCAAAACCCTCATTTAGTTAGAGAATATACCATCTTCTCATCTAACTCTTGGGAAGAAAAAGTTCACAAATGTCAGAGTTAATTTAAAAATGATGTATTGTACCATTCACTGTTATCTTTTGGCACCAAATCTCTGTTTATTTAAACCAAATTGAAACAAAAAGGACTTGAATATATAAGGCTACTAGTTGAATAGTGACCTGATGTCGATGGTGTAGTTAGAAATTGAGGCTTCATAGTGCACCTAGATTTAGACTTTTCACTGTCCTCAGGATCCGTCCTGCGGGGGACACTGTGGGATACATGCAATTACAACTTCCTATGTCAACAACATACCAACATAAATCCACTGTGTCACCATGAATTAATAAAGAATATAAACAACTTTGTGGACACACCCTTATACATCAATTAGAGCTCACAAACAGAAAGAAAAACACATCCATTGTACATTATTTATAACCAATGTAAATTTGATGTAAAACAATCTGGAGGCAGTTATTGAATGTTTTATATTGGTTATAAAGTTTAGTGGGACCGGGCTCAGAAGCTGCCACACTGGCCCACATACTGATGTAGATGATGATTACTGATTGCTGCTGGTTCACACACACACACACACACACACACACACACACACACACACAAACACAGAGCTCAGTAATCACAGGTCACTTCCTACGCTTCATTTCTCTGGCTCGCATGTGAGACGGGGGCCTTTCAGTGAGCACGACTCTTTTCTTTCATCACTCAGCCTTTCATTAAGCCTGGCCTGCAGCAAGCCTCGACCTGCAAGCCTCCGCTGTGCAATCCCAGGAATCCCTCTGTGTCTCTCCCTGCACGCTTCAGTCAGGATGGTTTTTCTGCTCAGCTGCAACATTTTTCTTATTTACTAAAAATCTCAGCTCCTGTGGTTGTGCAGCATTTAGTTTTTTTTAGCTTGTGCTATTAGTCCCATTTGCTATGCTCTCATTGCTGCGTGTTGCTGTTATTATTAGATGTTATCAGTGTCCTACATTGTCCTTCAGCTTGTGTGTGTGGAGAGTTTGTTCAGTATGATTCATTCATGAAGGGCAGCCTTATGACGGAAGCAGCAGATCTCCTGCCTCAGCTCATTGTATGTAAGCAGGGCGTGAGTAAGTGGCTCCCAACCAGGAAGTGGCTGATTATTTAAGCTGTCACGTTCTCTCTCTCTCTCTCTCGCTGCTCTTTACACATGGGAACACGGCCAGAGATCAGCAGCATGACGGCTGATTTTTAGGATTGACGTTCCAATCACTTAAAAGGGGTCAAAAAGTCTTAAATGTGCCTTTTAGTGTTTCAGCACTGCAGTATGTACCACTTATTAAAATTGGAAAAATGTCCACCTCTCAGTGCTGCAATAGTACAGCATTTTCAAGCGTGACCGATCATTTTTGGGTTCGTTGTGTTTTTCCGCTCAGGCACGTGGAACGGTACGACCAAGGTGGCGATCAAGACCCTGAAGCCGGGCACCATGTCTCCAGAAGCTTTCCTGCAGGAGGCTCAGATCATGAAGAAGCTCAGACACGATAAGCTGGTGCCTCTCTATGCCGTGGTGTCCGAGGAACCCATCTATATTGTTACAGAGTTTATGGGCAAAGGTAAGGACAGTTTAAATTCCCCAACCCAGAAGTCTTATGCACATACTGTACCTCTTCCCAACATGAACCAGTAGTCAATTAAGAGCCAGATGTCTGATAATGGCTGTGGGTGTGGTCAGTATAAGCACACAAAGGCTGGGGGAAAAAATAGACAGGTCTCAAATGAAATGTGCCCGCAAATGTTTCACAATAAAAGTTCTGGTAAAAGCTTAAGAACTTACAATTTCAAAAGGTTAATGGAAGTGTTGAGTTTGTATTTAAAATGAGATGTTATTATTAAATAAAGGTCTGCGTCTAATAGCCTCAAATCGAGGCTTGTTACCTTCTGGAGTTAAGGCAAATAAAAACATCAGTATTTTAGGAAATACAGCAGTACGACAAACACCAACATGCATTATACTGGAAAATCTGACAGTTGATAAGTTTGTAAAGTAATTATTTTTACAGTGGACCACTACTCTTATTGAAGACTAAACTTTGTTGTACACGCTCAACATGAATGACCCACCAAAACCAGGTCAGCTGCCTATTAAATATTTTGTACCTCATGTAGTTTCTAGTTGGAGTGCTGCTCCACTAGAAAAATGTTCCTCCCTTTGTATAAATGTGAGCTGTTTTGTTACATTGAGGGTTTTTTGGAGTCAGTTGTCATCCAAAATGTAAGAGAGTGATACAGGAGACATCAGATGCAAAAAAAAAAAGCATAACTTGATCAGTGTTGCATTGTTCAAGAGAAAACATCAGATAAAACATGTTTTCCATGCAGAGTCTTTTTAGAGGACTTCACATGTCTGTGGTGGATCTTTGATTGAACATCAGACTGCAGATTGTATCAGAGCTCAAAGTGCTGGTCAGTGAGTTAACTCAGTGATTATACTTCAGCCAAGCATGACCTCAACAGTCACTGACGCCATTTTGACGAATGACGTCTTATAAATAATAGGCATGTAATAGTAGGGTGGTAAAGGAGTGACTCCACAGCTGGCTGTATACTTCAGAAATATCATCCTGGGCTGGAGTTGGTACACAGCTTTGTTCACTTCCACCCAATATACACTAACCTCCAATTTATCAATGCTGCTTCCACACATAAGCCTGTGTAACATGCACTCACTCACTGCTCTGTAGGTCTGCAGTCTTTGAAAACACTGAACTAATTTGTTACATCAGAATACACTGTACAACAGGGATGGGCAATCCTGGTCCTCGAGGGCCGCTACCCTGCATGTTTCAGATGTGTCCCTCTTCCAACACACCTGATTCAAATGACCAGCTCATCATCATCAAGCTCTGCAGAAGTCTGATAATGATCCTGGTCATTTGAATCAGGTGTGTTGGAAGAGGGACACATCTAAAGCATGCAGGATAGCGGCCCTCAAGGACCGGGCTTGGGCACCCCTGCTGTACGAGCTACTTCAAAGTCCCATTAACAGCATCTGTATCATGGCAATGTTTACAGCAAAATCAGAATGTCAGTGGGATTGATTGGACCATTGAAACATAACAAACCACCATAGCTAGTTAGCTATGGTTACCAGATAGCATAAGTTACTCTAGAAGCCACTACACATCCTATTATTTTAATTTTGTATTTCCTTTTTGTTAAGTAAGTGAACAATACGACCAGTAACGTGATCTAAAGATTAAAAAAACACTTTTATTTCAGGTCGACTTTAAATCAGATGAGAAGAATTTGTAGGATTTAAATCCGAAACCCTAAAACATGAATAATATAAGAAGATATTAAACTAAAATGTACCCTGAATATGTAGCCTCAGTTAATGTAAATTAGTATGACTGATATAGTGGATTAAAACTTTTATGACTTTAATTAGAAGTGGAATAAAACAGAATTAATCCTGTTGAAGAAAGCCTCACACGATCTTTTCTAGCACAGCCATGTTGCCTCCAAGTGGTTTATTTTTGTGTGAACTGATGCTGTATTTATTTTATTATGTTTACACACAACTCAGACAGATGTATTGATTCTGCTTCTGAATCCTGACAGGCAGTTTACTGGACTTCCTGAAGGAGGGAGATGGAAAATACCTGAAGCTGCCCCAGCTGGTGGACATGGCTTCACAGGTAGGATCAAAACACAGCGTGTAAACACTAACACAACTTCCTTTGTCTCTTTACCTGCCCGGCTGCTGTTTTAACTCTGGTCTGAGGGGAAAGATCCTCGTCCATCAGCAGCACAGTGAAGAAAGCTCAGTGTGGGCAGGTTTCCAGACGTGTGTGTGTGAAACATTCAGGCCTCGTGAATGAGGGTTTCAGTTTGTTCTCCAACTAGCCAGCATATTTATTTAATATCGAGCCTCGCCTCCCTTCCTCTTCCTCCTCGCCGCTGTGTGTGTGCCTCCCCTCGGTCTCCACCACTTAACTGCCTGTAGCACTTAAACACTGCTCACCAGAGGCCACTTAAGCTCGCTGGTTTCAGTCACCTACTGTGATCTGCTCTTAATTCGCCTCTCCACACTCGCGGGCTCCCTCTTCTCCCCACTCAGCCGAGTGGAAAAAGTGTTTGAGAATTAGTCTGACACAGGCTGAAACCCAGAGACGCCTCAGAGGGAGTTCACAGCCAGTGCGAGAATGTGTTGGATGGTTGTGTTTTTTAAGATTTGTGTAATTGTTCTCATTGTACCACCGGCGGATGATACCTCACTGTGCTTCGCGTTGTGTTTTTGAGTCTGGATTAAAATCTGGGTCAAATCCGAGACCCAGATTTGACAACTAAATGTTCTTTCTCAATATGTTTTCATTTTATTTCCGAAGCCGCACATTTTCACATTTGCTTCCTGAGAGCTTTATTGTAATTTGGTTGCATCCTAATGCCATCCTCTGTTTGTTCACCCCCTCCTCCCTCCCTCCCTGCCTGCCCCCATCCAATCCCCTTCCAGATCGCAGACGGCATGGCCTTCATCGAGAGGATGAACTACATCCACAGGGACCTGAGAGCTGCCAACATTCTGGTGGCTGATAACCTGGTGTGTAAGATTGCCGACTTTGGCCTGGCCCGGCTCATCGAGGACAACGAGTACACCGCCAGACAAGGTGTGTGTTTGGATGCACCAGAGTGTGTGTTTGGGAGGATCTGCACCAGCTATAAATAGAGAACATGTTTAATCCAAACCCTTAACACCTACATGACACTTAAGTCTGTATTTTTTTTTATATTTACTGTCAGTATTTTAAGTAGTTAATGAAGTATTTGTTGTTTTTCTTTATGCAAAAATTTGTTTATTTTCTTTCTTCCAGGTGCTAAATTTCCCATCAAGTGGACGGCACCTGAAGCTGCGTTATATGGTCGCTTTACTATCAAATCAGACGTGTGGTCGTTTGGTATACTACTGACTGAACTGGTGACGAAGGGCAGAGTACCATATCCAGGTGAGGGGAACACACCCAGAAATGTTTTTAAAAGAGTCTTATTATTTTGAGTGTACCCAAAGATAGGGATGGGTACTGAATTCAGTACTTTTATAGGTACTGACCGAATTACATCACTACTGTCAAATGCTGATTTACATAAAAATCAAACGGTACCTAAACGCATCCTTGTGACTGCGAGGGAGTGGATGAGTAGACGATTTTCCACGCTGGACTTGAACTCAGCATTGCAGGCACAGGAGAGAAATGACGTCAGGAGCTGCGGGTTCAACAAAACAAGGATGGCTTTTTTTACCACATAAACACACAAAAGTACCAAAAATGGGTTCTGTACCATATCACTTCAAATGTGAAAGGTACCCATCCCTACCCAAAGACCATGAATGGAGTGCTAACCAGTAGATAATGTATTACTGCTTCAGGATTATTCCACCACGCTATTTTCATCCTCCATCAGCCGAAGCTTTTAATTTCTCACATGTGCTGATCAGAATAGAAATGGATGTAGGCGACGTGAGTCAACGCAGGTGTCTAGTAGCTTATGAGTCAATGGGGAAAGTACCCTCGCATGTACGATCTCCTGCTCCCCCATCGCAGTCTGCCACCTCGTTTCTGCCCCCTGCTGTGGGAGAGCGGGACTGCAGTGTGGGTGTCGTTGACGGTGTTCGACTGGCAGTGATTGCAGCGCGTGCCATATGGTTGACTTAACCACCATCTCTTGGAGAGTGCCATCTGGCCCCCATGGCCTTCTTGGTTTCAGCGCAAATCATTCAGTCTAATTAATCCACCCCAGGGATGCAGAGTGAGGGATCTGGACCCCCCCTCACTTCCCTCCTCAAAACTGGACTGTTGTAGCTCATGTCTTGCACTTCTTTCTTGACAGTGTAGGAACATTTTGAGGCAGGTATACCAAGCGTCTGCATGGGAACACATCATCATTTTTTTCCTATTTTAGTTTGGGGTTATATATAGATACCTCTGCACGCTGGGATATATGACAGACGCGTTATTCCGGCTGAGGTTTTCAGATGCAAGACATAAATCATCTTAACACCCCAGAATCCGACATGCCACTGCCACCGCATCCTGGTCTCAGCAGTTGCTTTGGGTCTTTCCTCTCTCCGAGTGTGAGATAATCTGATCCCCACTCTCCCACAGAGCGATGTGGGGAGACGGGGGAGGAGGATGTGGCTGCGACCATGCCACTGACTCTGTGTCATAACCTCTTTTAGCTGCAGTTAAACTCCCTACGGAGCGCTCTCTGTGCCGTGTCACAGGGTTCAGGATCACTGTCTTCCTGCTTTGGGAAGGACTCCACGACTCTGGTTGTGCAGGAAGAAGCCCAGAGACAAAGCAGTGCTGCTTGTTTGAAACTGAAGACGTTTTTCAGCCCGGATCTTATTTTTCTAAATCACATTTTATTTCTATCCCTTCAGTGTTTTTGCCCTGTATATATTTTAACTTAAAAATGGATTCTGCCAGGAAATAATGACCCAACTTCCAACTAGGTTGTTGAGATCCTTTGGGGGGGGTTTCTTAACACAGTGGTTTGTGTGGGCATTTACTCCCACTGTCAGCTGTATGACGGCAGCAATTTTGACTGTTTCAGGCTGCACACTGGGTTATTCCCTAATCAAAACTTCTGCTAGTTTTCTTCCCTGAAAAAGTTTTGAAAAATATCTTTCTTCAAACAATCTACAGGGGTCATATTGATGTGAAATTCAACATACCGTATACTGGCATATTTTTTTATTAAAGTTACTTTTTCTGAAACTTCAAGACAATTTCCTACTGAATCTATGTCCCTTCTTTACTTGTTTCCTTTTTTTATTTTTACATACTTTATATCCTCCTATATCCTTAGACTGATGGTCTAATGCAGCTTTATTCATTTACCCTTCGATAATGATCAATAATAGATCACCACAGTTTTTTCATTATAAGGTGTTTTTATTACCTCCAACAGGAAAGTCAGGTCAGTTTGTTTTGTGTGGTTCTTCTGATGGTTTATTCGCAACATCACAGAAAAGCATTTTAGTGAGATACTGTTGCTGCTTTACCACAAGGGGGCAACAGTGTTCAGTCTTTAGCATCCGTGCAGCTGGATTATGCCTGGTTCGCATTCTTGAGTTTTTTCTAGACCTCTGGCCCTTCCTGATGGTTTAAAAACAAGTCTTGACTGTCGATCTGATGCAGTAATTATATCCATTTTCATGCAGTCAATTATGAACAGTTCTTTCATAATAAAGTGTGTTGAAGCCAATAATGTAATAACAGCCGATAATGGACTAAATTTGCCCTTTTTGTAATGTAATAGGCCAATAACGTAATAACTGGCTAATAACGTAATAAAAGTCCTGAGCTGATAACAGAATAACTTTTGGCTAATAACGTAACAATTTATTAAGTTATTAGCAGCAATTATTACGTTATTGGCTGCTTATTACGTTATTGCCCCGGTAAAAGAAATAAAAATTGCAAATATAATAACTGAGCCATTAACGTAATAAATTATTACATTATTAGCCAAAAGTTATTCGTTATCGGTTCAGGACTTTTATTATGTTATTGACCAGTAATTTGGAGTATTACATTTCAAAAACAGAAAATTTATTACATTATCGGCTGTTATTACATTATTGGCTTCAACAAGGTGCATTTGTTACTCGTGCCAAGGAAGTTTTCACCCATGTTGGTTTGTTTGTCTGTTTGTTACTAATATTACAGAAAAACTTCTGACCAGATCTTAATTATGTTATTTTCAGACAGAGAATTACTAAAAAAGCAAATGATACATTTTTGTCCAAGGAAATCCCAAAAATGTTGCAATGGGTGAACAGAATAGTGTTGGTGGTTCACCACAGGAGGGCAACAGTCTTCAGTCACTAGCAGCAGCACAGTACACTACTTTATACCTTGGCCTACATGTTTAAGTACTTTGCAGTCCTTTAGATAACTGCACTAAATGGATATATACAGCATTTATGTAATCGCCTCCCTTGACTCCATAGGGGAGGAACGTAGGTCAGGACCCTTCACCTGTGACACCTTCTGTCCTGTGGGAGGCGCTACAGGTGCATCAAGTGCAGGACAGATGCACTGAAAACCAGCTTTTACCCCACAGCCATTTCCCTGCTGAGTGCTAACATTCACTGAACTATCAATAAACGATTTATGAAACATTATTTATTCATTATCGTAGTATATCACGATGCACATGCACTTTATATTTTCTGGAATTATACTCAGGTTCATGCATTAACTGTGTTTTAATGATTTGTTTTGTTTAATTTTGTTGTACTGCTGTGCAATGACAATAAAAATTCTGGTTCTGATTTCTCTCTCTTTCTGTTTGTTTCTTGCTTGTTTGTTTTAAGGTATGGTGAACCGAGAGGTGCTTGAGCAGGTAGAACGAGGTTACCGCATGCCCTGCCCCCAGGGCTGCCCCGAGTCCCTCCACGAGATGATGAGGCTGTGCTGGAAGAAGGAGCCCGACGAAAGGCCGACCTTCGAATACATCCAGTCCTTTTTAGAAGACTACTTCACAGCCACAGAGCCACAATACCAGCCAGGAGACAACCTCTAGTCATGGGGGGGTAGGGGGGTGAACTCTGGCGTAACGAGGTACATCAGTGGAGATCAAAACTTTGGGACAACAGAGAAACTCACCAAGGCTGCGAAGGCTTTGCTGAAGCTGCAGAGAAAGCAGAGGCTTTACAAACTAGTCCACAATGACACTGGCTTACCTGAAAATGTTTTCTAAAGTTAGAGGTCTGTCCCTTTGTGTACCTGGGGACCAAATAATTGGGGAAGTGTCCAAGTGTGCAGATTGGTGCTGGTATGTTAAGCTCTGGGAACTCTGCTAATCAGAATAATCCACATGGGCTGGCCACAACACTGTGATCAAAAAGAGTGGGATTTCAAATTAATGGCTACATGCAGATGCACATTTTTTTTTTTTTTACTTTTTTAATGATGAATTACCCCAACCTCTTCCCAATTTCCCTCTTTTTATTTTTATTTTTACAACATGAGTCTTTGATATCGGAGTCCAGATCTTTTTATATGTAAATGAGTTTGGTTTGAATACGTAGGTTGATGATGAGTACGTTTTTAAAGTGACCAATAACTGTGGTTGAATTGTCAAGTATGTGCTGTGACTGTAAACCTTTTGATGGTGAGGTGACGTCAAATAGGGGAAAAAAAGGCGAACTGTGTGGATGCTGGAATGTACTGAGGGATGAAAGCAGATGTACATACAGGATGTATAAAAAAGACGTTTTAGCAGGTGTGATCAGATGGATGATTGAGAATAAGAAAAGTGCTTTGTATGATTCTTTTAACACAGTCATTTCAGTGACTCACTTTTAGATTTTTTTTTTTTCATTTAATCGGGGACTTGAAATTATAAAGAGGTATATTGTCAATTTACAAGTGCAAACAGTTTTTTTTTCTGATTAACATTTTATAAATGTTTAGAAATGGACATTTCAGCTGTGAAATTGAAGTAAGATTGACTTCAGTTGTCAGAGATTACCATCTTCTGATGACTATAGACGATTCTAACATCTTTCTCTTTATGTTGAACACATCCACGCAGTGAAATGAGTTATCCCATAATAGATGGTACAAGGATCTATTAAATTTACAGCATACATGCAGCTGTATTAATTCTCTATTTGAAACTACAAATGAATTAAAACCTTTTTTAAATGCCACCATGCAAAGCCATCCAGTGTTGTTTCATGAAACATCTAAATGGTTTTTGCATGTGTGGAGCTCCCCTTTATGGATTTCTTATTTCTGTTCCCAGTGATCACTTCTTTAGATGAATAAAACAAACACCTTCACAGACTGTGCTCCTCAGGCAGAGCTTTAGTGCTTTTATAGATTTTTT
>OOFC01028004.1:2248-18716 GCA_900323345.1 Pseudochromis fuscus | reverse complement strand
CATACCATTAGCAACTGGATCCATAAAGATATCAATATTAGTTTAGGAGTTATTTTCAAAAATCGCATTTTATATAATGGCGGTTTTCTTCTGAATCTATCTCCTCGGCTTTTGAAGATACAGCAAATCCACTGACACCTTCCAAATGATTCAATGACTTGGCTATATGTTGGTTTTTGTTGCGTGTGTAAAGCTTCATTTGTTCTCTTTCTATGATGAAAAAGCCAAAGATCCTCTATTGTTTTATATTCTGGATCATATTATCTGAAATTATTCCTTTATCTGGATCAATCTTTGATATATTGTAGACCATGTTAGAAACTTGTCCTGTATTTTTTTTCAAAGTGTCTTGACCATTTTTGGTGGAGTCATCTGCAGAAATGTTGCATATGGTCCTATCTCCCAATGTTAAAGAATCCTTCAAACAATTCCTGGATCCAGACGGTGATCCGGATCACTTCCAAAATCTAATCATTTGTTCCTTATCCCCATCTGGACAATCCCTGAAAATTTCATCAAAATCCCTCTGTAACTTTTAGAGTTATTTTGGAAACCAACAGACAGACAAACAACGGCAAAAACATAACCTCCTTGGAGGTTATTAAACATTAGGCTTAAAAAAGAGGAAGATGTCGGGGTGTGGTTAGTTTAATCGACAGCTCTGGTCTCTCTCTGGTTTGAAGACTCATTCCCCCAAGAACTCCAGTCTCATACACACTGTGTCCTTGGGTTCAAGAGTCAGACCCACCTCCTCTCCTCCTGTCATATTCAAATATGGTCACTTTCTCTCCAAAAAAACCAACATGGCGATGTCCACAAAGTCCACCAACAGGTGACGTCACATCAGCTTGCTTCGTTGTTTCTATATACAGCCTCTGGTCAATCCCCATAGACCCTGTGTTATAATAACTTTACAGCAGAAACAAACTGATAATCCACAGATACAGACACCACTTTGTTTTTACTGGCCTTGGGTTTTCTGTTTTGTTTCCCTTTCTGTCTTGGTTACTGTGTCTGTATGTGTGTCCTGGGCGACGTGATCCACCTCCTGCTGGCACTGGCAAATGCTACAACCATTAAAAGTTTCTAAACCAGTTAGTCAATTGTTGTTCTCGTGCTCTTTTTGTGAATCCACTTGTGTTCCAGTCCATTCACCAGCCTCTCATCTGCCTCGTCCTGCTCTGCACACCACAGCATGGTTAACACCCGTCTGCATCTCCACAGCCTCAAGCTCATTTCTAGGTTTCCTCCGTTTAACGCTCGCTGCCTGCCCACTCTACACCTCTCACATTCAGTCCAGTCCAGTCCACTCTGCTTCAGTCTCTACACACCAGGATGACATGGGAAGAAATACTAGAGCTCCCACAACAAACAGAGACCAAAAACAAAAAAACCTGCTTTGGTCTATAAGGCTAATTTCTCTGCCCCTGACAACTGAATTGAATGTTAATTCAACTGAATTGAATTGAATAGTATTTTTATATTATTCATCTGATTTGTCTGTTTTGTGTTGTCTAAGTTGGTCAGTTTACTAAATTATTTTTCCATTTTATTTGTATCTTATTTTTCTTGTCTCTGCAGGTACCTTGTGTGTATCTTGTAATGATGTAAGCTGCTGGAACACTGAGTGAAGTGTTATCTCAAACTTATGCATATTAAAACAATGAGTGTCAAAGACAGAGGGCCCCACCGCCTCTCACCTCCCGAGCACCAAATGCCAAACTCCAGGCTTTAAAAGGCTCGTCCACAAACCAATGGTTGATGTCACGTTGACTATGTCTGTCTGTTATATACAATGTCGGCTGAAAACAAACACACACTTTCCATCCACTTGCTTGGCGGATGTTGAAAGTAAAGGAGAACTATTTCTGTAAAGGTGCATGTGGAGATTTTTACCCTTCACATACTTCAACTGCTGTTTCCTTACAAACAATGATGAGTATGAAAGATGATAATGTGTATGAAAGGTAAGAGGTAATCACTACCTGCGCTGTGCCTTGGTGTTTTTCAGCTTCAAAACATAGTAATGAGAAAACACATTATGTATGTATATATCATTTCTACACGTCAGGTGATACTTTACTTCTTGATCTTTTTCTTTACTTGCATATCACTCTATTCACAACCACAGTTTTAGGTTGTTTTTTTTTTTTTACCTAAGTTCTTCTTAGGTAAAAATTATCTGCTTCTTGAAGTTTCACCTTTTATTTTGCCTCATTTAAAAGTCATCCTGTATTAAATGTATTTTACCAAGGGAGGGAAGTCAGTCTTACACCCACCCATCTTCTATACCCATTTATCCAGCACAGGGTCAGGGGCCTGGGGGGCTGGAACCTATCCCAACAACCGGCAAGGGCCGAGAGGCGGGGAACACCCTGGACAGATCACCAGTCTGTCACAGGGCCAACACCATAGATTTTATACAGACAGGTCTCAAAACTTCAACTCTGATGTCATTAGCTAAAGCCAGCTGCTGTTATCCTGATCTGGGGGTCTATTTGAAAATCTTTCAGTCATTGAGGTCATTGACTAGTCATTGACTATTTAATTAGTTAAGCCTTGATCCCGACCTGCCGTCCTCCCTTCTACATACTGTCTACATGAAAAAAAAAACAGCAACAAATGAAAGACACAAGTGCAACTTGCAAAATTTTGAGCCCATAGACGGCCCGTGAGCACGTATGGAGGATGTCAATCACGATCAGCCTTGGTCCCAACTGGCCATACTAAAATAACCCAACATTTTTAAGTGTGTAATAAAGGGAGGCGTAATAAGTTCTGGGTAGTCTGTCAATACTACTTTTACCTTCTATGTGCCTTGTCGAGGGAGCATGTCACACTTGTGTCCCCACCTCCCTCCCTCCCAGGTCTGGTATTACTGGACACCAGACCTGAACTCCAGTCTCAGTGCCCTCAGGTTCAACAGTTAAACCTGCCTTTCACTCCTTCCTTCATATCCAAATATGGTCACTTCTGGCTCCAACAAACCAATACGGCAACAACAGCAGTTTGACATTGAATTAGCACTGAATGTTTATGAGCTACACTAATTCACATTCCATGTACCTAAAGCTAGCTTCTGTAGCTGAGGATCAGACCACCAGGGTCCCCGCCTTCAGCCGCCACCCAACTCACACTGTATCTGACCCCTTTGGCCCCTCCTATGGGTGGTGAGCCCACAGCAAGGAGGTCCCACATTACCTCTTTGGGATGTGCCTGGCCAGGCCCCATGGGTAAAAGCCCAGCCACCAAGTACTCGCCATTGAGCCCCACCCCCAGGCCTCGCTTCAGGGGAGGAAAACTCCAAACTATTTATTTTACTCATCATAAGAGGTTCTGTGAGCTATGCTATGTTTGGTCCTGCACCTAGGACCTGTGGAGGAGTTCAAGTACCTCAGGGTCTTGTTCACAAGGGAGGGAAGGATGGAGCAGGAGATCGACAGGTAGATCAGTGCAGCATCTGCAGTAATGTGGACTCTGCATCGATCCATCGTGGTGAAGAGGGAACTGAGTCGAAAGCCAAAGTTCTCGATTTACCTATCGATCTTCATTCCTACCCTCACCTATGGTCATGAGCATTAGGTAGTGACCGACAGAACAACAAAGTCCAAGCGGCTGAAATGAGTCTCCTCCGTAGGGTGGCCAAGCTCTCCCTTGAAGATAGGGTGAGAAGCTCGGTCATCAGTAGAGTGGCAGTAGAGCTGCTGCTCCTCCATGTTGACAAGAGCCTCCCGGATGCCTCCCTGGTGAGGTGTTCAGGGCACGTCCCACTGGTAGCAGACCCCTGGGAAGACCCAGGACACACTGGAGACCCGATTTCTCTCAGCTGACCTGGGAACTCCTCGGGATCCCCCGGGAAGAGTTGGATGAAGTGGACGGGGTGAGGGAAGTCTGGGCTTAGGCTGCTGCCCCCGTGACCCGAAGTGGTCCAATGGATGGATGGAGAGAAAAATTGTACCATAAGAAGCTCCACCTGTTGTGGTGATAAAACCCGTCACCTGAGTTTATATGTCAGGTCAGCCTCTGTAAGGACAGTGTTGGCCTTTGAACGCACTGAAGCATGTTTCCCTGACAGGATGTGTGTTGCCGTGAGTAAAGATATGAGAGAGATTTGTGAGTTGTGAGATTTACCCCCAATCGTAGCACCCCTCATCCACTGGGGACGAGAACCTTGTAACGGTGATCCCAATCATCCCAAGGTCAGAGCGCTTTTTCACATCATTATTACTCCTCTGTCATCCCTCCCTCTACGCCTCCCAGAGGAAGTCTTGGCTGCTGCCAGTAGGTGATGGAGGAGGAGGAGGAGGAGGAGGAGGAAGAGGAGGAGGGATGGTGTCATTATGCCGCCACAGTAAACTTTAGTGACGGTGTGACAGGCTCAAACACACAGAGGTTACCTCGGTGATCTGTCATGTCTGTGTAGAGAAAAGTGTGACCTCCTCTGGGAGAGAGGGGGCAGCTGAAAGTGAAGGTTCTCCAGTTTGTTGTGGAGCAAGAAACAGAGCAGACCTTGTCTGCCAAAGTTACAGTTTTATTTGAAGGTCTAGCTGATGCTGAAACATAACTGGAGAAGAAGAATATTTATGTGATCCCTCTGATGTGCAATGAATCACTTTTAGGCCCTTTGGATTACTGCTGAACGAAATACCATTGGTTATGAAACATGCTGCCTTTCATTGTAGCAATAAATCAACACGGTCAGCATGATGCTCCGGCGAGGAGACGGCCACTAATGGATGCATGTCATTGTCAGGACAGGAGGGAATAATCACAGTTCATCCCTGACAGTTTATTACAAATGCACAGAGCTGTATCAGTGACACAGGATGTTTGGCTAAAGTGAAAAAAGTAACTTTGAAAAGTAATTTAAAGGTATTTTGTCAGTAATAGTTCTATGATATAATAATTAAAATGAATTTCCACTGTAATTAGTAGATTTCTTTTCCAAGGCATTTAAAAATCTCTTGGATAATGTGTTTTTAAAATAAATTTTGAAGACTTAATTAATGGAAAAAAAGAGAGTTGCAGCAAACACTGAAGTCCAAAGGTTACAGAAATTGCAATTCTGTTGTTAATGACATTTCCAGCACAATATTCATCCCATTTACATTTTAGTCACATTAATTAGGAAGATGATATATCCAGTGAATCAGCAGGGAAATGACTTGGGGCTGTATATTTCTACAAGACAGATGAGCAGTAAAAACGTAGTCCTAATAGAAAGGCATAAAAAGCAGTTTTTCATTAGTGGAGCATCAGGCAGGTGCGTGTGCACATGCTCAGAGGAGTCTGACAAGCTCAAGCCACAAAATCATGTTACATTTTAAGCCCCATCAGAGAGGTTCTCCACTAATAACTCTGGACACAAAACCACAGACAGACAGTTTACCATCATATTGGACTGAATTTAACCTTACTAGATGGGTTGTTTTTGTCCATCATTCTGCAGTGTTGAGTCAAAATGGTAAACTGTTGGGTAAATCTAAGCTCAGTTAAATGAACTTAGGTTGTAGTTAGTCCAATATTAACCCAGTTCTGGGTTAAAATAACCCAACATTTTTTAGTGTGTAATAAAGGGAGGCATAATAAGCTCTGGGTAGTCTGTCAATATTACCTTTTTCTTGGAGGCTAAAGTTGTTTTCAGCTTTAAACTACATGTAAGTGTGAACATGGCCTGACTAGGATCCTGATCAGGAACACCCTATGAATACAGGTGTTACCAGTGTTAGTGTGGTACCAGTAGAATCTGATCCAAACTGGGCCCAGTCACCACTGTTCTTAACTGGTCTTTGGTTTATCGGTCCCTATGCTTGATGTGTATGAGGATGAACAGCAGACCCTGCAAGGAAATATATTGATGTGAAATATTAAGGTGAAAGAATTTGGTGCTCATTTTACTTCTGTTCTGTAGCTGTGGTCAGATTTAATGGACTTCAGATGGACTGCGGACTGAGGACGATAACTAAGAATATCAGCCCATACTGCATTTAAAGACTGGTGTAAACATATATGTGCATTCATCATCATCATCATCATCATCGCTCTCAGATGAGGTTTCACTGTCTACACCTGATCATACTTCTATTTTTACTGTCCTCCTCCCCACAGCTCATTTCTTTGACCGTGCCCACTCATCTCTTTGAGCAAACACCCGTATCACTCACTCCACTGCACCCACTTAAAAGCCTTTGTGCAGCTACATGTACATGATCTTCAGACGCAGAGCTTCATGGATTGCGTTGCCCACTGTGTCATGTAATCCTGTTGTCTCTTCTCTTAACCGAGACTGATCAGCAGCAGCTGGGAGTTGTGGTCGATGTCGCTGTTGCGTCAGACGGGCGCTGCATTAACTCCACTCTCCGGCTGTGTCTTATTACTGATGCAGAGAAGAAGGTTAGAGGGCGTCTGCTGGCTGAATAGAGATATCACACTCTGTCAGAGTTAAAACAGAATATCATATCACTGCTTTAGCCTCCACTCTCTGTTTATCTGCCTCCCTTTTATCGCTTTACAAGTTTTTTTCTTAAATATTTAAAGTATATATTTTAGTAATCTTGATGGACTCTCTGGTGTTTACTTGTTAAGCACTTTGTAAACGCGACAGTTATTATGATTTAATTAGTGCATGGCAGGAGCTGATGCATATTTAAGATAAACAACCTTTTAAGTTTTGAAGTGATGAATCAGCTTTGACTAGTGTTTTCAAGTTACACTGTGCACAAGTAACATGCACTCTGGTCAGTCAGTCATCTTCTCTACCTCCACATTTGGGTCGCAGGGGTCTGCTGGAGCCTATCCCAGCTGTCATGGGGCAGGAGGCAGGGTACACCCTGAACAGGTTACCAGCCTATCACAGGGTTAACACAAAGACAAACAACATTCACACTCCCACTCACACCTACAGTCAATTTAGTTTGATCAATTCACCCAACAAGCAGGTCTTTGGACTGTGGGAGGAAGCCGGAGAAAACCCACCATGCACAGGGAGGACATGCAAACTCCACACAGAAAGGGCCGAGCCGAGATTCGAACCCTGAACCTTCTTGCTGTGAGGCACAGCCAGTGTTCAGAGTTGTGTTTGTGTAATCTGTCATTACTTGCATTCAGTAGCACATTTACTCAAGTCTTGTATTTCATACAAATTCTAAGTACCTCACCTTACTTTCCATCTTATGTCACTTTCTGTGTCTGACGACTTTAATAACATCAGATAATGTCAAGTGAAAACCACATGTTGCTATAATATGGTGACTTTTTCTGTCAAACTGGGGGATTACTTGTTCTTTAATGGGTTGACAATTTTTTCCTACTTCTTCAGGTGAACAAACTACTTGGAAATTATTTGAGGAAATATGGCAGTCAATTAAAATCCATGTCTCGACTAATGTGTACAAATAAAACCTGGACCTCAAATACAGGTTTGGAAAAATAGACGTGAATCATTTAAAAGCCTCATTAAGAAAAAAAGGTTTCTGTCATTTCCGTCATCACTGAGGATGTGGTAACAATGTAAGGTTAACAATGTGTGGATTTTGTATGGGAACCACTGAGTGCTTCATTTTGACGCACTGCCCTCTTTGTTGTTGCTAGGTTACAGAAAGGAAACCTAAACTGCAGCTGATGACAAAAAATGACAAAAGACACCAAATCCAAGTGACGGGGCTGTCAGTGACATCCAGAATCAGCTTGTCCTCTGCCATCGTTGTCAGTGTGTTGATATTGTAATTCCCACCTCCACTGATTCTGATTGGTCAGTGAGAGAGCAGGGACATTGACAAGTGCAGGAGTGTTCAGACAGTTTAACTGTTTTCAACTGAAAGCGCTCAGAGCCCAGCAGACAATATGTGCATGAAAAGTGCTGAACTCTATAGGGTTTTGATCAAACAAACAAACAAACAAACAAATAAACACCAAATCCTGACACTTGACACTAATGCAGCAATGTTTAAAAATACAGCTAATTAGAAATAAAGTCCTGCCTCAAATACAAGCCTTGAATTAGCTTTATCAAAACGTTGAAAAAAGGCTGAGATCATAAACAGCTGACTTTTTGTAGATGTGTAGTTATGACAACACAACAAGAGTGCAAGCCTGGAAATACACACACACACACACACACACACACACCGTACACTGCACATTTTCCTGTGTTCAGGTCTCGACTTCAACAACTAACTGTTGACTGAATTGGTGCCAAATACATCTCAGCTTTAAGAGGCGCCATGGTAACCAGGTAATAAATGATATTCACGTGTCCTGTCAGTGACTTTAATGTTATGTCTGATTGCAGTGTATCAGGGGCAGAGATGTTATTACATCTATTTTATTTACACAGTAACACATGTAACTTTTTTAAATACAGTACTATTCAAAAGTCTGGACAATACGATGGCTTAACAAATATGGAAATATGCAGAATGCCATGACTATGTAGACTCTTCTGAACACTTCTTCATCTGGCCCTTTGCCTTGGACTGATCTGTGATGGGAGGCCCTCACAGGGGCAAAATGCCCCCAACAACATATAAGACCATAGGGCTCTCATACCCCTCCACCATGATAAAGTAACAGTTCAAGGAGGAGAGCAGATAACAGGAAAAAAAAAAGTGTGAAACAGCAACAGAAGATGTCCTAAATCCCCCGCTCTGAACTGAAACCTTAACAGTTGCATTTCTAGTGAGGAATAAATTAGGACATCCTCACACTGATTCCCACTTAAACTGTCTAAAATCACACACAGGTGTATCACATCAGGTGCACATGATCACAACATCATTACTCAGCATTTTGAAGGAGGCTTGTTCTATTTAAACCTCAGACATTTAGCTGTGTGCTCCTGACTGTTGAAGTCAGAGTGAACACCATGGTGAGATCAAAAGAGCTGTCTGAGGTCTTCAGAAAGAAGATTGTAGCAGCTTATGAGTCTGGTAAGGGATTTAAAAAGATCTTAATAGAATCTGAAATCAGCCTTTCTGCTGTTCAGCAAACAGTCTCCAAGTGGAGAACACACCCAGGTCCAACCATCCAAGCAAGTTCCCCCTGAGAGCAGACTGCAAGATGCTACAAGTAGCCAACAAAAACCCTAAAAAGTCCTCACAGGACCTACAGCAGGCTCCTGCTACTGTTGATGTGAAGGTGTGTGTCTCTACCATCAGAAAGAAATTACACAAGTCTAACTTTCATGGGAGGAGTGCAAGGAGGAAACCTTTGCTCTCGAAGAAAAACATGGAGGCCACACTGAAGCTTTCCAGAGAGGATTTAGACAAAGACCAGGGCTTCTGGAAAAATGTTCTTTGACAGATGAGTCTAAAAGTGAAATATGTGGACACCAGAACAGAGGACATGTTTGGTGTAAACCAGATACAGCAGTCCAGGAAAGAATCTCACACCAAATGTGAAGCGTGGAGGTGGACGTGTCCTGGTGTGGGGATGCTTTACTGCAGGACCTGACCAGTTCACCATCATAGAATCCAGCATGAAGTCTACCATGTACCAGAGGGTGCTTGAGGAACAGCTGAGACCATCAGTTTAAAAATAAATAAAAAATAGCTGCAGTGGACCTGGACCCTGCAACACAGCAATAACCCAAAACATCCCAGTAAATCCACCAAAAACTTGCTGAAAACTGAGAGTCTGAGAATGGTCGAGTCAGAGCTCAGATCTTCATCCCATTGAGATGCTGAGGGGAGTTGAAACAGACTTTACATGCAAGAAACCCTCAAACATCTCACAGCCGAAAGAATTCTGCGGTGAGGACGGTGACCAGCTTCCCTCAGACTGATGTCAGAGACTGACAGACGACTACAAGGACCAGTTCACTGAAGCTGTTTCAGCCAACGCGGGCAACACTGAGTATTAGAGTCGGGTGTCCAAACTTTATCATCAGAATCTTTTGTTTAGAGAGTAAAACAAGGTTTATTTTTGTTGTTTACCTGCAATAAAATCACTTTCTTTTCCAGAGATATCTAAAAATAAGATTCATCATCCATATGTGAACATTTCCCAATGAAGAACTGAATATTTAATGGGGTGTCCTAATTTTTGTCACAACTGTGTATATATGTATTTTTTCCTTTCTTATCATCTCAACAGCTGCAGTAATATAATAGGAGCTCTAACCACAGTGTGAACAGCAGTGTTCATGAACACAATGTAACAGTGACAGTAAATAATTATAACAACAATAAACACAATGTTAAAACAACCATTCTACTGATGGACAGTATGTTCTGTGTGAAATTTTAATACACGCTGATAAAAACTGGAAGCCACACTGTTATGTCATCAGGAACCAGAGAAGAAACCAGGATTAATAAAGCCTGGCTTTAAGCCTGGTTTGGAGCAAGATGATGGCACAGAAAAAAATTCTCCATGATAACCTATGTACCATTGCTTTCAAAAAACTAAATTCAACTAAACAAACTACTTCAGGGCTAAATTCAACAACTGAAAAATCCTGACTTAACTCCTTATCTGGACTTGATGACACAGCCCTCAGTCCTCCCATCTGTATACACTAAGCATCCATCACTACACACAGTCCTGCATCATCCTCCTAACACATCTGTTTTCCAGCCGGCTTGTTGACCCTGATCCTTCCTGCGACTTTCCTGAAGTGGGCACATTAACATTGAAGGTACATGGATATGGAACAGAGACAGACTTTGTGATTGGCACAGACTTATATCCACGTGTTTAAGAGTTGGGAAAAGGCTCTTCAAAAGGATTATCCGAGCAGACATTTACATGCCGGCTTTAAGTTGCTCAGTGTGTCATTTTGTCACTCTAGCAAGACTATCTGCTCTTTCTCTGCCAAGTTATTTAGGAGCTATCACACAAGAGGATTGATCTGAGCCACATTTAATGGAAGGAGAGCGGGAAAAACACTGAGAGGCTGAAAGGCTTTTTGGGCTGGAGTGTGATTTCTGACATTTAAGGAAAAGGGATGGATATTAAGTTCAAATGCCATTATTTCCTTTCAGGTCTGAAGATGTTTTTAATAAAACAGCACACACCCAAGTGTGTAAATAGTCAAATGTTGGTATAATTTCTAGTAAATCATCACCTCAAAGAGTTCATTTCCAGTGGATGAGAAAATCATTTACAATTGTCATGATCCTGCATTTGTGGTTGGTTGTTTTTATTTTGTAAAAAGTTGTATCTGTATATGTTGATCTGGTCTTTGTTGTTTTTCCTGCTGTTTTTGAAATGCCTGGTTCACATAAGCTGGTTTCATCTGTTCTGTATTACGCTGCCCTCTTTCGTCTTCTCCATAGACTGTTAAATGGATGCAGCAGCCAGGTCTAAAAGTAAGGCCAGTGTGGAGGAGCAATAAAGTGCAGTACTACAGATGGCCACTAGCTGGTTCCAGGTCTGGTCCTTGTCCAGAGTTCAGGTCTGGTCTCCAATGAAATCAGGCCAGGTCAGTCTTAGCCACAGTGACTCCAAAAACCACACTGGCTCCAAAAACCAACATGTCCACATCCAAATACCAAACTCCTGGCTTCAAAACATGATTCCCCAAAACAACAGATGACATCATGTTAGCTTCAACCTTTTCTATGGTTCAAAGGATGCTCCAGCTCATAAACTTAAATCACATAAAGTGAGGGTTACACAACAGCCTGTTTTTATTGAGCTGAAACAGACTCGGTTCAAACTACAACAGTTTAATAAATTGCGCTAAAAGAGCAAATTGTGTTGATTTTAAATATTAAATCCTTTCCCTCATATTAAGTTGAAACAAAAAGTTCTTTTTTACAGTGTATAAGTAAATGCTGTAACCATACTGTTTACACATCCACATCAACTCTGACATTTTGTACCAAAGCCAGACCAACCCTCACATCCCCACCTTCCCGCTCTGCACTATGTGAGAGCAACAATTCTGGGCACGTCCACCTCATTGTGATGCATGTTCATATTTGCATCAACCACAAGAAAACTAATAACTGATCGAGACAAGGCCGACTGAAAAATCTGCCCTCCAAATATTAATGAACCTTGCAGTGTAAGATATCCAAGAGTTTCTTTTACAGATATCTTTGCACATCCTGAACCCAAACTAATTGACTAGTTAAAGTAAAATAACCTTATCCTCTATCTTAAAAAAAAAATCCCCTCATGGCTCAAAGCTCTCCCTGGCAGCAGCGAGTGGAAACTGAAGTGACAGAAGACGTTACATCTGCAGTTCTCAGCAAATGACAGGCCAAAGTGACTTGGCTGCCTCAGATCAATAAAGATCCCAATCTCCAGCTCGGCGCACTGATGACAAGAGTGATAAGTATCACCTTTAAAGCAAAGCTGCTGTCTTCATAGACCCTCAACATGAAAATTGATAAGGCCCTCAGGCTGTTCTCCTTGAATAAACCCTCCAGCTGATAAAATAGACACTGTGCTCTTAAAGGTTTTATCTCAGTGTTCTTGCCTCGTGATGACACCTCTGAAGTTAAACCAGCATTTCCTTTATTTCCCCTCCGCCTCGACGCAGTTTGGAGAATAATTGCTGCCATGAAACAAAAACTGAAGCAAACGGATCTATTTCCTGTGGCTGTCACAGCAGTGATACCTGACTGCTTTGCTGACAGCAGGATGATTAGACCTCTTCAGAGGAGCTTATTTCCAAAACAACAGCCTTCTCCTTTCTCAAATATCCTGGAGCACACAGGCAGAGGCGACGTGGCCGCGGTTAGCTAAAGGGTTATTTGGAGGTCTGAGGAGTTTTTTTTGCTTGAGTTGTGTAGTGACAGCCATAGAGAGCTTTTTGTTGTTCTCGCTGTGATGATTGTTTCTAATAAAAGATAGTTTTGCATTCTGTGGTGCTTTTTGTTTTAAATTTCAGCTGTTATAACTTCACTTCAGTCTCTCAGCGAAGGAATCAGTGTTGTTATTTCAAAAGGTTTCCTCCGAGACTCCAAACTGTCTGTATGCTGGATTTACTGAACCTCTGCTACATGTAGGTCTATGAACTACTGCATCAGTAATGTACCTTAAAGGTCCAGTTCTGTGAAAATGTGTTTTTCATAAACTGTGAGGCATAAAAGGAAAGCTGTGAAAATATGATGCTGATAACTGCAACTATTGACACGGTTGGGACGGCAGTGGCTCAGTGGTAGAGCAGCCGTCTACCAACCAAAGGGTTGGTGGTTCGACTCCTGCTCCTTCCAGTTGCTGTTGGTGTGTCCTTGGGCAAGACACTTTACCCACCTTTGCCTTGTATGAATGTTGAATGAATGGTTTGGTGGTGGTGGGAGGGGCCGTAGGTGCAGACTGGCAGCCACACCTCCGTCAGTCTGCCCCAGGGCAGCTGTGGCTATCATAGCTTACTACCATCTCTATGACTGGGTGTGAATGAATAATGGTCTCTGTAAAGCTCTTTGAGTGTCTAGAAAAGTGCAGTATAAATCAAACCGTTATTATTATTATTATTATTATTATTAACTGTTCCCCAACAGCTACTCTATCTGCAGACCTCATGTTTCTGAACCTGGACCTGACCAAGTGAGCACCCAGATCATACCAGCACTCCCACAGGCTTAGAGTGATGGGGGCATCACTTCATCAGCCTCTTCTTACCCTGATGATCCTCATGTGGAATTGGTCAAACTGGACTCATCAGGTCACATGACCTTTTTTCAATCTTTTCGCTCCCAAGCAAACTGAAGCTTTTTTTCTAATTATCTTCACTGATTGATGATTGATGATGACCCTTCAGGTTGTTTAGTCTTCATCTGTCTTGAGTTGGACTGTTGATGTTTTATGATTGAGTTCAAACCTTTAAATCATCACTAATCACATTCAAGATTTGTTCATGGAGGCTGATGGTCATTGCTGTCTTTTCTGGTTTTAATAATACGTAGAACAGTCTTAACCCAGTTTTAGCAGTTTCATTATTTCATTTATGTCTTGCAATATGGTTGTTTAAGAAATGAAAAACATCAGTTTGGGTTAAATAAGTTGTTAAAACTGAAACATTCATCACTGTATTAATTATCCAGTGGAGGGCTCTGACCTGTTTGCTATGACTGGTCTGTACAGGTGGACCCAGACAGATAACTGAGTTGAACTGGTTTTTAATAAACCTCAACAATGTATGCAAGAAATTTACAATCAAGAAATGTGTCAAGTTATGTTTCAGTGAGCAGCACCCACTTTTCAATCAGAAAACAGCCAATGCCACAAAAAAAACTTTAAATGAAAGGAGATAAACAGTCACAAAAATGAAACAAACAAACAAATAAAAAAGCCTCTGCAGTCATGACATCAGGTAATGTGTGAATTTGAGTTATAAAAATCTTAAACACCATAATAACAACTCAGATCAGATTTAAACACTGTGTTTTTAAAGTACAAGGCATTTTTTTAAAACCATTTTTACTCACCATCAGCTGAGCAAGTAATCAAAACAGTACCAACATATACCATTTTATCTTTAACACACCTCACTTATAAAGACTGTACACATAGAAATTGGAGCTTTAACTTGAGCTACCCCACTGGGCCCGAACCTGTGACCTGCATCAAACCAATGTGCAGCAGCACTAACGTTTGGTAGGAGTTAGTTCATTGTTTTATGTTCAGCATCTTATTGGCTGGCTCTCGGTTTTTTGAAGGAGTTGTTGCTCCGCAGACCACCACTGCTCACAAACCTGAACGAATCTCCAAACTTTATCTGTTACTGTGACTCTGATCGATTGCAGAGCCAACCAGTCCATGCAGAAGTGATGCTTGTATCTTTTATACTTCATGTTCCCAGTTTCACTTGACAGTGACCACGGTTCATATACAAGGTTGGTAAGTGACGATCAGGTGCACTAGCTGGTCTCCATGGGAACTGGAAGCCACGCCCGTTGACCCAGATATCTAGACACAGAGTCACAGGGGAGAGAGGGAAAGCACTGCATAGCAGTTAAGCCACGATGCAGCCTTTCAACCCAATCAGAGTTTTTTCAGTTAGAAAGCAGGTAACTAGTAGTCATCAAGCTAAAACTTTTCATAACGACACCCACAAGTTTACTGACATTTCCAAACAGCGATGGTCTAAAAGATGATCTGAAGGTTGTCGTTTGCAAAAGTGGACAGAAGAATCTGGACTTGGTCCATTAGTTGTAAAATCTCTGAGGATGCTCTATCGAGTTATGATCGGTCACAAACTACAGGAAAAAAAACACCCATCTGATGGGTAGATGAGGCCTCATGAAACTTTGCAACACTTTACCCAAACTGTATCGATACGTGTTGGTACTGTGTTGCTCAATACTGACACTTGTAGGATCTTAACAATCATTACAGGCAGTCTAACTGACAGACTCAGCTGACAAACTGATTTAATGACCGAGCCATGTCGTAGAACTGTGTATGGACGTGTCCAAACCAAACAACGACTGAAATGTCTATTATGGGGTCATCTGTACACCAAGAGGGATCAGACTGATACAGACGTCCACTTTCTTGTGTTTGTTTATTTATGCAAATTTACCTGAATGTGACGATATTCCTGCTCATGACAATTTGTTACTTTCAGCATAATGTCACGACTGTGTGAGGATGTTTATGTACTTGTCTTTGAGGCAATGAGGATTTTATTTATATATTTAGGTTCGGGAAGAATCTCACTGACTCACGCGCTTCCTTGTAAACACAGTTTGGCGATACAGGTGAAACAGCAGCTGTTTCGTCACGTGACTTTGTTTCTCTCTGTGAGCTCGACACGTGCCGATGCATCGGTGCTGCCAGACCCATCACTACCTTCTACAATACTGGATAAATCTGCAGTACAAACACACCTCTGGTCTCTGAACCTGCTGTTCATGAGTCAGTTCGGAGGGGGTTCAGACTCGGTTGTTTCTTACATTTCAGGAGATCCGATCACAAGTGGACTTTTCAGGGTTTTCATCCAGTGTGGTATAAATTCTGATCACACCTTAAATGTGTTTAAACGTACAATACATAAAACATAGCTCAACCTACTTTGAGCTCCAAGTGTCTCTTTCCCTCAGTCAGTCATTGACTCTGAACGCACTGAGCTGGAGCTCCGCCTCCACACTGAATGGGAGCTCCTATTCAGTACCACTGACTGACTGAACATGAGCGGGAACACGAACCACTCCAGAGAAAGCTGGAGGTTACAAATTCTGTCCATAAAAGTTATGAACATAACTGGTGACAAAGGGCAGGCCTGGCAGAGTCCAGTTCTCACTGGGAACAGGTCTGACTTACTGCCGCTACGTGGACCAGACTCGCACTCCTACTGTACAGGGACTGAATGGCCACCAGCCAGGGACCATCTACTCCAGGGGTTCTCAACTTGTGCCATGGAGGGCCAACACCCTGCAGGTTTTCCTTCCAGCCGGTCTCTAAAGCAGGTGATTTCAATGATTAACACCTCCTTTAATTTGAGGGAAGGAGCTCATCAGTGAGATCAGCTGCTGGAGAGATCGGAAGAGCGTCGTGTAGGGAAAGAGTGTAG
>OOFC01027983.1:27322-44704 GCA_900323345.1 Pseudochromis fuscus | reverse complement strand
AAATCCATGCATCCACCCATCCATCCCTCATCCATCCCTCCATCCCTCATCCTTCCATCATCCACCCATCCATCCATCATCCTTCCATCAATCCATCATCCATCCATCCCTCATCCCTCCATCCATCCATCCATCCATCCATCCATCATCCATCATGCATCCATCCATCATCCATCCATCATCCTTCCATCTATCCATCATCCATCCATCCATCATCCTTCCATCCATCCATCATCCTCCATCCATCCACCATCCTTCCACCCATCCATCTATCCATCATCCATCCATCCATCATCAATCCATCTATCCATCATCCATCCACCCACCCATCATCCATCTATCCATCATCCATCCATCCATCCTCCATCCATCCATCCATCCATCCACCCATCATCCATCCATCCATGTATCCATCCATGCATTCATCCATTCATGCATTCTTCATTCATCCATGCATCCATCCAGTAAATCCATCCATCGATCCATCCACCCACTCATCAATCATCCCTTCATGCATCCATCCATCCGTCCATCCTCTATACCTTATCCAGTCAGGTTGGACTGATTTTCAATCGCACTGTATCCCATCATTTGCAGAAAAATACAATCGTGCAAAATGTCCTTCACAGCCTTCTCAATTTCCACTGCTTTAAAGATTGGATGTTCTGTCACAACCCTTCATTGACAGCTCCAACATCTTTTTGTCTCCATTTTTAAAATGGGACCTTATGGAAGAAACTGCTGCAAAGATGAAACAGTAATAAGATGCTCGCTGACATCTTATTCTTATTGATGTGTCCTCATATCATGTCTAAATTGTTCTTGTGTCTCCAGTAGAAAGTTCAATCAATATGTGATGCTGTCAGCCTGTGTTTTGTTCCTTTGGTGGAGAAATTCTCATCAGTACGATCTAAACAGCATTTCTCATTTATTTATACATTTTGTGCTGAATTAGTAGAGTTGATGCATTAGTTAAAATTTGCATTCATGCATATGTTGAGTGAGATGAATTAGAATTCATTCAATTGAAAAATTATCCATTTAAAGCATGGAGGTGTTTAAGGAAAGAGAGGAAGCATTTATTATGTGTCTCTATAGTGATTAGAGTTTCCTGATTAAAGCAGGGGCCTCCTGATGATGCTGCTGTAAGTGCTCACACGAGTCCTGCTTCCAGCAAATCTCACCCAATCATAGCCTGGCTAATTGGACACATAATGGAGTTCACTTTGAGCTCATGGATAATTGCTCACATGTCCATGTTGGAACTATTAGAGCCACATAGGGAGATACAAATTACAAGACAATCACACATCCATGTAGATGGTGGGTGTTTAAAGGGAGACAGAATTTTACAGTAAAAAGTACTGAAGTGTACATTATGATCTGGTGCCACATATGTGGGCACATTGGTTTTATTCCTGATCTCTTTCAGGGCGACTGATAATTCACTGTGGGTTAGTCACTGTGAGCGACCTCGTTTCAAGCATCAGATATAAAAAATATGCAATCTGACTTCTTTCAAAGTGTTTGCTACTGACAGAGTTTACACACACTTCAACATGCTGTGTTCAGCTTGACCCTTTTACATAATATACCTTGGGCAAGTTGTGTTTAAATCTAATGTGTAAGACCTGGTTGAAGATGCCTACTGACTAAGGGTTGCTTCTGTCTGACTGTAAATTAAATGAAGAAAAAAAACCCACTCTGACTAAAACCATTGATTGTAACAATATAAAAATAGCTTCACATTAAGAAGTAGAATTAGAAAATAGAAATAAACACCTGATTGGTCTGACGCTCTTACAGAGATCATCAATACGTTGGTGCTTGGATGCAGACTTTAAAGGCTAGATGATCAGTGTAAGGTATGGGTACACATGGATAAAGGCATTTAGACTTGGGTGACATGATGAATTAACTCGAGGCCTCACTAAGCTTCCCTCGACACCCCGGACCATGTGTATGAGTTGGAGTTAAGCAAATGGAAAGCTACCGTTAATGCTGAACTAATTAACAGAACAGGACAGCCGCTCGCTGCTCGCTAGTTGACTGGGATCATTATTGAATGAAGTGAGGTAGGAAATCACTACTGGCATTAACTCTGACTTAAAACGCCTCCTTGATGCTCAAAAGGCTGAACACTGAAGCTATGCATGCATCAGCTGACCGCAGCCAGACGACTCCAGCAGTCACCAGTCGTTCCGTTTAAATAAACCAGTGAGGTGGTCTTTAAAATCTGACAGCACAAACTGATTCCCTGTGACATCGCCGCTGTTCCCGACTTTTTTCTCTTTACTACATACATTGTTACATGTCGCTGTAACTAATTAAGCTGCTGTCAGCGTCTGTCGCGACACCCGCTAAGAAGCCAAGAGTCCAAACTCGGATTACTTTAAGCCAGTAGCCTTTCATTACATCAAGGCCTTGCTCAGTCATAAATTTCTGCTTCAGGCCTTGGAAACTGCTCATTATCCTGCTCTTCCCATTGCCAGCCACACATGCATTGTGTCTTAAACATTGCAGCTCACACAGGAGAACATTCTCCCCTTCAACTAATTAGACGCCAGGACCTTCACTTCCACAGATGCTTTTTCACACAGAGATGCTTCTTTACCAAACCAGACTGCTGGGAAATGCAGTCCCTAATGTCTCATTTAGTCTATGCCTACTACTGGAGAAGATATTTAGTGTGACTCACTCACATTTAACAACAAGCATGAGTCATCAGTTTGAAGCCTTCGAGCTACACATATCAATTCTGATGGAGGGTGGACATCCTTCTGGTCCTTCAAGTTTTTTTGTTTTATCTTTTCTCTTTAATGTAGCCGACTACAAACAGGAACAGCAACGAAACAGCAGACTGACATGTCTTTGCTAATATGCAAACACAGAAGATGCTGCTGTGCTGTACTGAAACATAGAGCTGACCAGTTTTGTCCAACCAATCAGATTTAGGCCTTTGTTTCATATTTTCTGTTCAACCCTGAAGATGAGGGATGGATACAACAAATTTAATCCAGAGGTGTGCATTACAAACTGAGGGTGGGCATTTACCAAGAAGCAGGATCTAATAAAAAAGACACTACTCAGTTGTATTGTAGGAGCTGTAAGACCCACATTTTCACACTTGTAAGGGAATGTGAATCAGGATAGTTTATCTCAGGCTCTGCTGCTGCTTCAGTTTTTCTGTGTCAAGTTTTTCTAACTTTGTGAAAGTGCAGCAGTAAATCACTGGCGAGTCCCCTTTAACAAAGCATCTGTATTGGATTTGGAACATGTGGGATTATAAATTACAGTGGTAATAATAAAAACCCTTTTCATCCAAGATGTAAAACTTATTACATCCGCCAAGGAGATTATGTTTCAGTAGCCAGAAGAGAGGCTAGCTAATATTAGAAAGCACTTAGAGAGCACACACCTCTGCCAAGCCAATAGATAGATAGGTAGAGATAGAGATAGAGATAGATAACAACAACACACCTTCAAAATTCAGTGTATTTTGTAAAGAGTTTTGATGATATGGTGAATGGAGGCTTTTCAAGGCCTCTCATTCACACACCAATGGCTACAGAGCTGCCATACAAGGTGCTAGCCACCATTGCGAGCAACTTAGGGTTCAGTGTTTTGCTCACACTTCGACAGGACTGTGGGCAGGAGGAGCTGGGGATCGAACCTATGATCTTACGATTCGTAGACGACCAGTCCTACACCTGAGCCACAGCCGCCCATGATTTTCTAAGATCTTCAGAGGTCAAACTCTACATATGGTCTGTGTGAAGGTCAGAAGCAGATCTTAAGTTGTGCTGTATGGCAAGTGTCCAAGAACAGTTTGCCAACTTCGGTAAGACGTTGACTTCCTGTCGTGTATGTCTCTCTTTGGGGAGAGCGATGACTCTTGGAGTGTTTTAGATATGCAGAGCAAAGAGTATAACAAGCTGAAGATTCTGTCCCCAACTGTGTCAGACTTGAACACTGCATGTGGTGCAGCTCTGACCTGGATCTGTAATGAACCACGAAGATGATTCTGAGTCTTCATCTCTCACAACCTTCAGCAGAGGAAACTCCCATTCATACTTACAAGCTTGGTTCAAACTGAGAACAAGTTATCTTAACAAAAACTGTCGGACATTTGTCAAACTACTGTATTTTCCGGACTATTGAGCGCTCCTGTCTATAAGCCGCTATTGAATTTATTCCAACAGTTTCATGTGGTCCACTCTGACCGGGTCTGATGTGACGAGGCTAAATGTATCGGCGGCACGGAGCTTGCTAGCTTGTAACAAGCTAACGAGCTTCGTGCCGCCGATACTGAGCCACACCGGTGTTTAAGCTGCAGGGTTCAAAGTGTCGGAAAAAAATAGCGGCTTATAGTCTGGAAAATACGGTAATCAAATTATTTCAATTCAAAACAGTGAGGTGAAGTGTACTATGAGTGAGTCAGTCCACATAGAAGAAATAACAGGAGGTGCAAACAGCACAGAGGCAGCTATTGTGACCCACTTGTTTGTAGGTCTCATGTCTGAGATCATTTGACACTCAGTGTAACACTTCTGTTGCAAACTTGCAACTTTGTTGTGTTGCCTTTAAACTTTTTCTGACAAAGTTTTCCCTTCAACAAATATGCTGCTGCAATCCTGACCATCTGAGGGTATCCGGTGTGTTTGCTGAGCTCATACCTCCAGTGAGAAGAGATTCATAATAACGTACAGGTTTGCTCCAGTGTGAAGCATGGGGATGACGCTGTGGTGCTGGAGCTTCCAGGATGTTCCTCAACAAAACTAAGGGGACTGAGCGTTGTTCTGGGTTTTTATCCTGCTCGCCACAGAATCTGACACAAGCTGCTTGGACTCATTGGGGAAGTTTGTCGGAGAGCAGAGGCTTTTTCTGCCCAACTCAACTGCTTCTGGGTGAAATGGAGCATTGCATTTGCTCAGGCAGAACACTGCAATCATGCACTCCATCAGGCGATCAGTATTAGCTCGCACACTCACCAATCACATTCAAAAAACTCAGTGAGGTGGTCTTCATAATCTGACAGCACAGTTTCTCACTCTGCTAATCGTTCAAGCCAATAAAACATCACTGACATTTTCAAAATAATAGATGCGGAGTGGATTCACACGACCACAATCAAAAAAAACCCTGTGCAGAATGTGAAATGTAACTTTATTTAAATCTTTTTGGTCTTTCACCTGATCCTGATCACCACCTGGTATCACTGAAGATTAACTATTGCATTATTATTCTTTATTCTGTGAGTCATTATGAAGTGGGTACTTCTCATTAATTCTAGGTGCAGAGCTCTTAGATAATCCAATCAGCTTTCATCTGTCAGTCACTGCCACTTCACAGCAGGAGGAATGTGGGTACTTGACTTTGTTGTGAATAGATTTGCTCTGGATGTGGAAGAAATAATACACCACAGCAGCATCAAGGTAAACAATGGGCCATAATTAGGCATTTGCTCCTAATTAACATTGACCTGGTTGTACAACATCTAGTATCCAGCAGCAGACAGACTGTGAATGGGAGGCACAGTTTCACAGTCAAGCAGGACGGATGACATAATTCAGCCACAGTATTTGATTATTAATAATAAGTAATGTCTTGGCGTGGTCTTTAGCCTTGCTCTAATTATGGGTTTAATAAACTCGCAGTCTGTTTTGGAGAGGAAACTAAAATTACTGCCTTCTCATGAATAATAGATCCTATTTTTAATACCTTATGCTTCTCAAGTCATCGGCAGAAACGCACTACAGGAAACTCTGCTTCCACTAATGTGTTTTCTGGCTTTTAGAACAAAGTGTGAGCTGTATGGCGAGAGTGAGATTTTTGGTTTAATTTGTGAATTCCCTATGAAAACTGCACTGGGTGGAGTGACTGCAGGAGGTGAATGGGGATTAGGCGGCAGTGAGGCTGAGCATGAATCGCTCACTCTTAGTGATAGTTTCTACAATCAGAAGGAAGGGATACCCTGTGTGATGAATCAGATGGGCTTATCCACAGAGGTAGTATAATCAATTCAAATCTCTCTCATGCTTAGCAAACAGAATATATGTTTTTTTAAACGCAGGAAGGAGACATTTTGGTTTGTTTTCAAAATGCTAATCTTGATTCAAAGTCATTTAGTAGATCTGCTGCTTCATGAAATAAGGAGGAACCCCAGAATGGATGCTGAATGGTGGTGTGCTCTGAATCACATGAAAAACATGAGCATTACATGTAATAAAAGTGTAAAAGAAGTTAAAGCTAATTAAAGGTGTGAGTCAGTCATTTATTGTCCCCTTTCCTAAAGCTAGCAAATTAAAAATACACAAAATAAAACAGGACTGAAAAAAGTTTGTCGCAACCAATGATGTCATATCTGCCAATTATTGGTCATATTATTTTGTCTAGGTGGCACGGGCCTTTCTGTGTGGAGTTTGCATGTCCTCCCTGTGCATGCGTGGGTTTTCTCCAGGTACTCTGGCTTCCTCCCACAGTCCAAAGACATGCTGGTTAGGTGAATTGATCAAACTAAATTGACCATAGGTGTGAATGGTTGTTTGTCTATGTGTTGCCCTGTGGTATTTTGGCAACCTGTCCAGGGTGTACCCTGCCTCCTGCCCGATGACAGCTGGGATAGTCTCCAGCAGACCCAAGTGTGGAGAAGCAGGTATAGACGATGAGATGAGATGAGATATTTATATTGCATTGTATGTTTCTTATTGTGCAAAACAACCTTTCCAACTGAAGTTATTGTACAGAGTATTTTTAATAAATTATACTTTTTCAAAAGAGATGGGGACAAAATCTTGCATTTTAACAAAGTCATGGAGACATATTCCGAATATAAACAGCTCTGTCCCATCCCCCTGTGTCCTCTGCATGGTCCTCTGTGTGTTTCATGTTCTTGTTCGTCCAATAAAAGCAGACCCATGTGTGTCCGCGGTGCTCCGCCGCCACCTGCTGGTCAGATACTGCAACAGCCGCTCCGCGCAGCTCCAGCACAGTTGAAGATGGCGACCGGAGTCCTTCAGAGAGTCCGCGGCGGCTTGGGTCTCGCCAAAAGCGGGGTCCCCTCGGCCGGACAGCTCCTGGTGTGGAGCAGGTGAGGCGGTGACCAGTGTGCATGTTGAGCAGGGGTCTCCGTGGCCCCTTGTGTTGACTGTCGTGTGTTGTTTTCAGCAGGTTTATGGTTGTGGCCACGATGAGCCTGAACTAGCTAGCCCCGTTAACTGCTAGTCAGTCCTCTGTGGCCTTCAGCTTTAACTTAGGAACACACTGCTCCTCATATTTATTTAAAACAGGGTGTGTGTTATTAGCACTGCACGTGTTTGTTGGTGAAAGTGAAAGAGTGCACGAGTCTGTCATCTCATGTCAGGGAGCATCTCAAACGCTCAAGGTCAATTTGATACTATATTCAACCAATCTGTTTATGACCAACAGATAAAATGCATTTGTTAAATATGTGGTCTTTCATCTATACCAGAATCGCAGGTACTGCCTACAGCCCTGATATGTAAAGTTTCCGTATCTGTTATCAAGTTTCTTATGTGTGTGCTTATTCCTGTGAGGTTGGGAAAACCAGTGCTTTTTCATTCATTTGTTGTTTGTGATTTTGATGTGTGTTTGCAGGGGGATCGCGACATCCAGCAGCAGAAATGGAGATGGAGACAGCTGGTTTAAGTCACTGTTTGTGAGGAAAGTTGATCCCAGAAAAGATGCACACTCCAATTTACTGACCAAAAACGAGGAGAGTAACCTCTACAAAATTCAGTGTAAGTTGCCTTTGATGAATATCAGCACGACAGGTTTAACAGCGTGTTTTAAAACATTAATGATATTCTTTCTTTTCAGTCCATAATGTTAAACCAGAGTGCCTGGATGCATACAACAAACTCTGGTGAGTGTCACAGAGTGTGTAATTTTGTGAACTTGTAGTACCAGCTGTAGGAGAAGGAGCAGGAGGAGGGCAGCTTGACCGGGACAACTGTAAAAATACTTCAGAGCAGTCTATTCCTGTGAGGTGGCTGACAGGCTAGCATGACTCCAGTGCTTCATGGCCCAGCCTTTTCCCATGCCTAAGATGACTGGAGGTTGTGTACTTGTAGTTAGGGACTAATTTTGGACTTGCACCATGCGACAGAAGATACATGACCAAAAAAATATGTGATTGTTATGTAGATTTTTGTGTTTACAACTGTGTTTGTTTTCTCCTGCACCACAGTGAGGATGTTTTGCCCTCCATCCATGCTGATAAGTACTACCCCTGTGAGCTGGTGGGAACCTGGAATACCTGGTATGGAGAACAAGACCAGGCTGGTAGGATTACTAATATCAACACATACAGATGTTTGCAGTATAGCAGGTCTGTGGACTGCACAGTTTTCAATCAGCAGGCTTGTTATACTGCAAGCAGACCATCACTAGTTACCAGTCAATCTGAATCTGCCTAATGATTATTTTTAATGTTTGTATGATGTTTGTGATGATTCTTCTGTAGTTATTTGATGTGATGTTGTAGTGATGATATATTGTTTCCTCAGTTCATCTGTGGCGTTACAGAGGAGGATACCCAGCCCTAACAGAGGTGATGAACAAACTCAGGCAGAACAAGGTAAACATCATTTCAGACCCAGCTTTACTTTTAGCAGCCTTCAGCCTTCAGCAGTGGCTGATAACAGTGTACTGGAAGTAAAGCTTATTGATTGGTGTCTGTTTGTTGTCAGGAGTTCACAGCGTACCGGAAGGAGCGGGGTAAGATGCTGTTGTCTCGCAGGAATCAGCTTCTCCTGGAGTTCAGCTTCTGGAACGAGCCTGTACCACGAGAGGGTCCAAACATCTACGAGCTCAGGTCCTACCAACTCAGGGTGAGTAACAGCGCTGCAGCCTGGATCATCATTAGGTATGAAAATGGGTTTATTTTGAAATCTGATATCCAATACCAGTGTTCTGTTTCTCCCACATAGAACATATTGAAGTCATTTTTGTCTAGGGTAACAATAGAGATTTCCTTGGCAAAATACTGACAGTAATCCAGGTTCAGTACAGATCCCCATGAAAATACTGTTCCTGTATATGTGGTCATTCTTGTGTCTAATTTGGCTTACATCCTTGCTTTTTTGGCCCTGTTTACACCTGGTTTTAAAATGCATCTCAACAGTGGGCAGTGCTTTACACAATTGTAAACGATCACCAAGATGCACTCAAACCACATGTGGAGGCGGTCTGGGACCCATGTGACCACACATCTTTCGTAGTGTAAACACCGCTGTGTCCTGATGTGGCCCTGACAAGGACGTAACAGAAATTAATGCAGGACTGAAAGCCACTGCTTTTCTTGCATTTAGTCTCCTTCATTTTGCCTGCTCTCATTTGCAACTCATAAACATCTTTGTCCTCTCACCTGAAACAGTCTGAACAGCCTGTACATCGCTTTCTGGCGAATGCTGTAAAAACTGTGCACAGGCCCTGATTTTACCATAGTGACATCCGAACACTAGTCATCAGCAGGACAGTTTGGAGATACATACTAAATACAGGTGTAAACAAAGATTAATTTTGGCTGTCAATTTGAGATCCGATCACCTCAGATGCATTTTTAAACTAAGTATAAACAGGGTCATTATTCATACAGGTGTAACAGCTTGTATGGAGTCATCTGTGCCTTATATTTACACTGTGGCATTGGTGTCTTTGCAAAAAAGCTCAGGGTTAGAATGAGCACTTACAAGGAGATGATTAGACAATAACTAGCAAAAGCAGATCTTCTCCAAACCTGCAGGTGAACATGTAAAATAGAACCAGAAAGATATAAATGACAGAAATGTGTGTATGCACCTTTCACACATTGGTAAACATTCACAATGAGAAGCTGTTTAGTACAAACTTAATCAGTGATCTGCTGAGTAGCTCCACTTCCATGTTTGGGGCTTCAGGATAAATTGCACAATTGTTTTAAAAGTGACACCGTTGCTCTTTCACTTTTCAACCTCACGTTTTTCCCATTTACACCAACGATCTCTGCAGTCACATGCTTTGCCTCTGTGACCTCTAAATTACCTCCACCTTCACAGAACTGTTCTCAGACCTGATCTTGTGTCTCCACCAGCTCACATGAGTCACCGATTATTCAATTTTCCACTCCATAAATGTTAATTTATAGATACACAGTAGTGGCACCAATTGAACTTGCATGGTGGTTAAACCAGAAGTGGTCTTGGATAATGCCCCAACCAAACCACGCCATCTCCGGCAGATTAAGTCGTTGTTTCTAATCTGAAAAGCCTGAAACTGTCTCTAGATCGGGGCTCGCTGTGACGTGATGAATGCAAGCTATTATCCCTCATCACAGGCTGAGATTATATCTTAGAAACAGGAGGGCGGTTGTTGTCTTAAGCACTAGAGAATGATTGAAGATTATCTTCACAATGACAAAATACCTGTGTTACATCTTTGCCATTTATTAGTGTTAATATGTTTTTTCTGGACAGAGGAAGTTTGGAAAAGCTCTCAGTTGTATGGATTGTATTGTAATATCGTGTTTTCTTTCTTGCAGCCAGGAACCATGATCGAGTGGGGTAATTACTGGTAAGGCAGCCTGAATTCATTTGATTCTCTGAACTGTAGTTACAGAACAGTTGCACTACATGAAACCTCCCTCGTCACTCTGCCATTAATAAGAGCTATTCCACAGAGAGGCCCCTACATTTGAAGCTGCACTGTCATGCCCTCAAGCCAAGATTCAAATTCGAATGTGTACACTACAAATGGGTGTACATAACAGTCGAGTAATTTGAGGCTGGAAAGATCCACAGCAGGGGCCAACAGATCAGCCTTCAGCATCAGTCGGTGCGACACAGTAGATTAAGATGGATTAAAACAAAGATGTGAGCTTTCTGGACACACATCAGCTTTCCACATACGTTTCTTTGTGCTGGTCTTTCTGACTCCAGATGTGTTGCATATCACAGCATGTTTCTGGCTGCAGATTATACAGTCAGCTCTTCTCTCATCATGTGCACAAGTTTTCATGTAAATATTATTTAAAACTTTTGTAGAATTAGTTGTGGTTTTTTCTGCTTTTGTGTGTTCATGCTTTGCCTCTTCCTAAATAAGCATGTACGTCATTTTAGATAATCATAGGAGAGGGGAAAAACCCACCAAGATATGTCCTAAATCTTTCTTTCCTTAAAGAAAATAGAACTTAAACACATGCATACGTTGATAGCTGTAATATTGAGAGCCCATAAAAAAAACATTTCAGGCACATTTGACCATTTATAAAAAAAAAAAAAAAGTGAGAGTTTTTCTTATGCCACTACTGGGCTGCCATGATGATGACATCACACGGGCTGAAGGCCCATGGCGATGCTGATGTTACTCTTCAGCACAGACTGGGTAAAGAGTGTAAGATGGCAGAAAGTGAGTCAGAAGGCAGCGAATACAGATTTGTTTTTCAGATTCTGCTGTGGTGACAACAGCGAGTAATGTAACAACAGTTCCAGTCCTTCTGCAGTCTAATGGCGCTTTTCCACTGCATGGAACCAGCACATTTCCGCTCAGCTGTACTCAGTGTGGCTTTGGTTTTCTATTGGTACCTGGAACTTTTATAGTACCTGTTCTCCTTCAGTTCCAAAAAGGACCTGGCCAGATACTAGCAGGTACTAACATGTGATTGGTCGGAATCATCACTGCACGGGACGCAAACGTTTTTACTCCGAGGTTCCTACACAGGTGCCCTGGTTCTATGCAATGGAAAAGTGCTATAAGTCACTGTCTGTAGGTTTCACATGCTGAGCCCATGTGATTTCAATTAACCCAAAAAAACCCCAAATAACTATTTTTCTGATTGGTTAAAGTATTTTTAAAATTGCAGCTTCTGTGAGCTCATCCATGATGGGGGAGTTCTACTTCAGGACCACAGACTGTGTATAGAATGGATGAAACTAACATGAGGTCACCCATTGGTTTGTGGTTTTGAAGCCAGGAGAGCTACATTTGAATGTGGGAAAAGAGTATTTCATGATAAAAAAAGTGATGATTTTTTAATTGAAATACAATGAAGCTTGGAGAAGTTTTAAGGAGCCAGCCTCTAGTGACTGTTGGGAGTATTGCACTTTTTTTGCACTTACGCATTGGCCTCATTTTTGAGCTATATACAGTCTATATTCAGAACCAACTTTAAGAGATGGATATCTGAGTTTTATGAGCTTTTAATTTGGAAACATTCAAGTGAATCTTTAGTCTCTGTCATCATCTATCTTCCAAACTGTATTTTCACCATGGGTTTCCTATTCCTTTTATGTTTGCATTTAAGCTCATTTTAATAATCCTTCATTTAAACAAACCTCAACTACAGTCCTGCACATAATGCCAGCAAAGCTCTTTAAAACAATTTCAGTATAAATTGTGCAGTTAAAGGCTTAAACTCCTGTTTCAAGTTACAGAACATCAAGAACTGAGACTTCTAGGTTTTTGTATCCAGATGGTGATTATGATTTGAATGTGTGCATGGTTTACTTTAGAGGGGAAACATCTTGGATTTAAAACATTCCTCTCACACCAGTTCACTCATTTCACAAAGACTTGGCGAGGGTCAGGATTCATAAACATGCGTACACCGAGTCATGGCGTCACATCTTATAGTTGGATGTGGTGATACGAACCCTAATCACAGCTATCACCTTTCTTACATTAACTAAACAGATTAAATCCAGTTGTGTGAATTAAACACAGTCCAGAGTAAATTTGGCAATGATGTTGAAATCCTCCTTTGAAGACAGGTCAAATATCTCGTGCCTTGTTATGCCAGATGAAGCGTTGGTGATTTTTGGCTAGTGTCATAACCCAAGTGATTTTTTTTCTGCAGGGCCAGAGCCATTGGATTCCGCCAGCACAACAGAGAAGCTGTGGGAGGGTTTTTCTCACAGATTGGTAACCTCTACATGGTCCATCACCTCTGGGGTACGGGTACATACCAGCTGCTTACAAAATGACACACCTACTGTGTCAGCATTTAGATAATCACACGAGCGCTGGAGTCATTAGCTGCTCCACAGAAAAAAAAATCAACCGACACCAATTAATTTGTTCAAAAATGGAAAAAAGAAAATGTGCTGGTTCCAGTTTCTGAAGTTTTTGGAAACTCTGCTTTTCTCAGTTCTCTCTTGTAAATGAAATATATTTGGATGTTGGACTGTTTGGATGAAATGGGAAATTAGTTGTTACTTTTTACCAACATTATTTAGATTTAATGATATTTTTAAGCAAACAACTGTTTAATGTGAAGTGAGTTGATTACAATTCCTCTTAGCTTTACAGAGCACTTTACTTCATATAGCTGAACTATTTCATTGATTGTTTTTTTGTCTTATTGTATTCCTGCCTGTCACTGTATTCATTAGGTTTCTTTCTTACTGCTCTCACAGCTTTAGCAGTTAAGATTTTTCTCATGAGAGTTGGTGGGGACTAAACTAGAGCTAAAAGGAGATTGTATTTTATGTCTTGTTGGAAATTCATGACTTGAAGTGACTGCCAACATTGGTGCATGACTATTCAAATTTGCCATGGACTGTGTATAGAATGGACGAAGCCAACACGATGTCACCATTAGTTTGTAGACTCACATTTTGAAGCCAGGACTTTGGCATTTGAATGTCACCATGTTGATTGTTTGGAGCCAGAAATGACCATATTTGGATATGAGGGAAGAGGGTGAGGAGGCGGATCTGACCCTTGAACCCAAGAACACTACCCAAGTATATGAGAGTTGAGTTCAGGGCCGGTCTCATTGGAGACCAGACCTGTCAAATTAACCACACCCCTTACTATTTGTAAGGGGTGTGGCACTATTTGTCTTTTTGATACCTAATATCTACTTAATGATGATTTTCTGATGGACCACCATATTTTTAATTACAGTCAATTGGAGCCAGCCTCTAGTGGCCATCGGGAGCTTTACACTTTTTTCTACTTAAGCATTTGCCTCATTTTTTAGCCTTGGTTGCTTCGTCCAGTTCTATATACAAGTTGTGGTGTTTGCATTGATGTCGACTGCGTCTTTACAGCTGCACACAAGTTTTTTAAAAAAAAACAAACCCTCAAAACTTCAATAATCCATTTGATAAATGAAAGAATGTTATCAGATATTAAAAAGTAAGTATTGATGACTTTCAGTGCACCAACTGCATTCATCACAGTTTTATGATCCGTTTGATTTATGGATTGCAGCCTACAAAGACCTTCAGTCCCGAGAAGACACGAGGAACGGAGCCTGGCAGCAGGAGGGCTGGCATGAGGTGGTGTACTACACAGGTGAGCTAAATATTTTATTTTCATTAAAACTCCAGCCTCTCTGACGTAAAACATCTTCAGTTATTGAACTTTTTAGTCACTTTTAGATCTTGCTGAACTTGATCAATATCAGGACTTTAACTCACAAGGACCCACAAAATCAGCTCTAAATGTTCCCTTTTTTATCTTTCCTCAGTTCCTCTCATTCAGCACATGGATTCAAGGATCATGATCCCAACAAAGGCCTCCCCGATGCAGTGAAACAAGCTGAAGTCAAGTGGCACCCTTTTGAATGTTACATCAATCCAGAGCATCACCATCCTGGGATTAACCTCCTCCCAGTGCTGCCAAACATCCCTTTTCTTGTCTTGTCTTTGTTACGTCATGATGTCACTTGGTCAGGGGCAACAGTTATTTATCTGCAATGTTAAAGAGTTACTGAACGTTACCAAGGCACCTGACGCACATTTCTTTTGTTTTTGGTTTCTGGATGAGTGTAATCTAAAACCTCCTGATAGCCATTATGTCTGTGTGCCACATTAAAACTGGTCCATGAAAGGAACTCATTTAAGTTCAGAACCAAAGTTACTTGAAAAAATACAAAAAAAAAAAAAAAGAGCAGCTGTAAGATGCGGGAACAGAGAGGAAAGAATAGTACTGCTGAAACTTTATTTATTTCATCACAAAGTTATGTTTTAAGTGTGCTGAGATTTGAGCCATGCCATTGCAGACTGAAGAGAAATCCTCTGTATAGTCAAACTGTATTTGTGTCGCATATCAATGATAAAGTATGACATGATGTAAAATGCAGAAGTCATTTTATATTTGTCTATTATAAATCCGACAATGTTTTGCTGATTATTCTTCTCGGTTGTTCCTATACTCCCCGTCATGGTAATGTTAACGTTTCATGGTGCTGTGTTTGTAACTATGGTTTCCACTTTTTTCTTTTTCTTGTGAAGACAGCATGCCTGGTTTTAAAGTCTGTTTTTATCCGAGGTGTTTTAATGGGCATATCAACTGTATGATAAAGTGATAACAGGCGTTACCTGTGAGTGACTTGGGCCAGGATCATGCTGCTTCGTACTGTAATAAGAGGTTTTATTGTGAAAGGAAGCATGTTTATCTGGTCTTTTCTGTTCAGCTGAATCAATGTGGAGAGAAGAACAAGAACTCCAACAAAGATTAAAGTCATTTAAACAACATCTTTGACAGCATGTTCTTACATTTAATGCTATTTTATTTACAGAACTGAAGTCACCACAGTCTTTGACATGTCTGGTTACAGCTCTTAGTACAGAACACACATTTGAAATACTTTTACAGCTCATTGCACGTGCCATTATATGTAGGAATTGTTTTAGCTTACCTAAAGGCTTTGATGTCATAAGTGCAAAAACACTAAAATCCTCTTAACCTTTTCACAGACAGTGTTTGGTTATGTTTTTTTTAGTATGATCTAGTATAAAAATCAATAGGGAATCTTCCCTATTAAGGTAAAATTGGTCTTACTAGTGTAAACATTTACAGTCATTATAAAAATCTATTGGAGTCTAAGGAAAAATGTGCACTGTATAAACACATCAGTGGCACACCCTGGGGTGCAAATACAAAATGTTAAATTAGTAACAGTATTCTTTTAGTGTCTTTAAATCATCTCCAGTTCCTTCAATAGTTCTCCAAAACTCGTCACATACCACGAGCTCCTCTCCTTAACCTGAGGCCTGATGACGTTCCCGCCAAATCCAATAAAAGCACTCTGCAGGGGAGAAAGGCAAGGACACTGTCATCACACTGTAGCTCCAATATGCTCAAGAATGCATAATAATCCCAACGTGACAAAATGTGAACACTTACAGCTGGAGGACAAGCCTCTAGATCAGTGGCTCCATCTCCAATCATCACCACAGTTTTGAAGCCGTACTGCTCCTTCAGCATGCTGATGACTTTTCCTTTTCCACCGCTCTCAGCTGTGGGCTGACTCTCATCAAAACCAGCATACTCTCCTAAAACACAAGTTCCTTTCATTTAGAATCTGAATAAGAATAGAAACGGAACGGATGAAACTAACGTGGGGTCACCAGTTGGTTTGTGGACTTTGTGGCGTTTTGAAGTCAGGAGATCTGCGTTTTCCATGTTGTTTGGAAGCAGAAGTGACCATAATTGAATATGGAGGGCTGGAGGATGAGGAGGTGTGTCTGGCCCTTGAACCTGAGGACACTGTCCAGTGTGTGTGAGACTTGAGTTCAGTCTTGGTGTCACCGGAGACCATGTCCCTAACTCTTCCTCTTTTTAAAGCCTAATAACTACTTAATTATGATTTTGTTTAGTCGGATTAATCACCAGATCAACAAAAAGCAGAATTAACTTCAGCTAATGACATCAGAATGACTTGTGGAAAAAATTTATTGACCGAGTATTTCATGATAAAAAAAAATTATGATTTTTGAATTGAAGTCAATTAAAGCCAGAGTCTTTTGGACCCAAAATCTAATGGCTGTCGGGAATATTGCACTTTTTCACTTCCACAATGGCCTCCTTTTTGAGACCTGGTTGCATCGTCCATTTCCATAAACAGTGTATGAACAGAACAGAGAAAAAGCATTACCACCGTGTCTCTGGCTCTTACCATTGAAGTAGAACTTGAGCCGGTTGGCGTAGACGTGATGCAGAGGAATGTTTAGCCGAGTGGCCACGTGTTCGACAATGCAGCGGAAGCCACCTGAAATGAGGAACACCTTTATGTTTCGCTGGTGCAGACGGTCCACGAGCTCCCTGGAAAAAGATCAATGGACATTTATCAATGAACACATTAGAAGGAAGCTGTTATTTATTTATTTATTTTTTTTTAAATAGTAATCAAAATGATTCAAACAACCCAATTATGAAAGATTTCATACATAAAGTTACACTTGTAAGGTCAGTTACATAACATATGAGTGGATTTTTTTGTAATAGTAAGATAATTTTTCAGTTTTTAGTCAGCAATTGGTACGTAAGACTGCCAGATGGTTACAAAATGAAATTATTCTTTTAATAAATCACTTCAGCTGTAATACAGATATAAAACTTAAAAAGTTCAAGCTAGATATCAAATATGATGAA
>OOFC01027973.1:4138-14403 GCA_900323345.1 Pseudochromis fuscus | reverse complement strand
GTATATATTAATTTTAAATAGAGATATACATATACATGTGACCGTGAAATACTAAAGTGTTGTCAACCAGTTTAATGAAGGATATAGTTCATCAATCAGAGTGGATCAATAAGATTGTTTTACTTTTACAAACGGTTGCTGCTGTTAAACTGCAGCAGGTCAGTGGATGGAGATCAGGACAGAAAACAATGATTCATGTGTTCTCCCAGTCACATTACAGTAGGTGATGTGTCAGTGTTTTCAGTGTCACTGTTAATGACTGGTGTCTAAACATCTATTAGAATAATGATTTTTATTTTTCAGAAGAAGAAGATCCTGCTCTTGTTCAGCTGGTCCCTGGCGGGATGTCCTCCTCTTCCTCATCCTCTTCCTCCTCCTCATCCACTGCAGCTGAATGACTTGAAGATCTCCAGTGTCCACCTGGTTACAGTTTGTTTTTCATGTTAACTGTCAGTCAGTCAGTCAGTCATCTTCTACACCTGCTTCTCCACACCTGGGTCTCAGGGGTCTGCTGGAGTCTATCCCTGCTGTCATCGGGCAGGAGGCGAGGTCACCCTGGACAGGTTGCCATCCTATCACAGGGCTAACACAGAGACAAATCACCATTCACACTCCAACTCACACCTATGGTCAATTTAGTTTTTGATCAATTCACCTACAAGCATGTCTTTGGACTGTGGGAGGAAACCAGAGTACCAGGAGAAAACCCACCATGCACAGGGAGGACATGCAAACTTGCTGTGAGGCACAAGTGCTAACCACTGCACCACCGTGCATCACGTATCCAACACAGTATTTCACACCTGAATCAGCTGCTCCACTGTCACTCTGCTGTGGTGAGGACTTCATCGGCCTCCACTCCTCGTCCTGTTTTTGGAGCAGGACTCCTCCTAGCCCATATGAAGATGCATCTGCTGAGACTCTGCATTCTCTGTTGGGATGCTACATGACTACCACCGGTGGTGACGTTAGTGCATCCTTCAGATCCTGAAAGGACTTGGTCCCACACCTGCAGTCCTTCTTTGACAGGAGATCTCTAAGAAGTTTGTGTCTCTCAGCGGCTGTGGGACTAACTCTCCTAGCTGGTTCACTGTTCTAGGGAAGGACCTTGGTTTGCTCAGTCGTAGGCTCCTGCATCCTCTTCACAGCCTGGGTCTGGCCTGGGTCTGGGCTGATCCCACTGGAGGAGATCACATGGCCTAGAAAGGTCACCTCTGACTCTGGCAGGTCACACTTGTTGATGTTTAGTATTGTTTACAAGCAGGTGTTGTGCTCCTCTTCTGTATGGCCCCACACCAGCACATTGTCCATGTGGTGAACCACGCTCACGAGATCTTCTGAAAGTGTTCGGGGGCAGGTGTGATGCAGAGGGTAGCTGCTTCAAATAATAGCACTGAAAATGTGTGATGAAGGTTGTGAGCCAGAATGTTCTGTCAAAGGGATTTGCCAGATCCACATATTTGCATCCAGCTTACTAAATGTTCTGGTTCCAGCCAGCATCTCTGGTGCTTCCTCCACTGATGACAGTATGAACCTCTCTGTACACACTGACTTGTTCAGGTTAGTCAGATCCACACATATACACACAGCACCCGTCTTCTTGGGGACCACACACACCAGCACACCAGTCAGTGGACTCTTCAACTCTGCATTTCACACCAAGGGTCTCCATGCAGAACAGTTCATGCTGGATGTTGTCCTTCAGTGGCAGTGGGATCTTCATTGGTGTTTAGTGAAAACAGTTGAGCCCCTGGGTTCAGTTTCATGGGATATGGCTGGTGTACCTCTCCGACACCACTGCATCATTTTTGAGTAGTTCTCCTTGAATGTCTCTATAGTGACACTGTTTAGGTGCAACAAGCCCCATCCTCCAGCTCTCATACTCCCCTAGCAGGGCAGTGTGCACATCCTCCATCTCCTCTTTTTCACCTTTCTGCTGCAGCAGCCTGGCAACACCCACAACGCTGAGTGGACTCCTCCCCGGTTCCCAAGTGGCTTTTTGTTTTGTGGAGTTTTGTGTAGATGGATTGTCTCTGTTTATGTTTTTGAACACAACATGTGGCAAAACTGTGACATCAGCTCCCGTGTCGATTTTGAACATCACATTACTGTCATGGATGTCAGTATTGACCATCCAGGGATCCCCATCTGTCGTGATGCTGCTGAGGAAGATAGCATCCTCATCCTCTTCACTTCCATGCACTGATTTTAGCGTCTTGCACACATGCATGTCATTTCACATTTTGGATGTGATGAAAGCTGCCACAGTTTTGATGCTGTGGCTGCTTTTCTTCGCTGCTTTGAGTACTGTGTGGTTTGTTTGCATGATGATGTTTGGTTTTAGCAGGCTTGCCACTGTCCTTGAACACTCTATCAACAGATGTTCCTTCACTTGCCTGTGCTCTGGTGTCCCCTTGCCAAGAAGCTTGCTGTTTTTTCACCTCCCTGCTCTGCTGTGCCATCTGGGTTACCTTATCCAAAGTCAAAGTTGCTTCTAGCTGCATGCATTCCCCTTGTCTAGCAGACCGACGAGTCTGTCCCCGATGAGCTTGACGTGCAGCACACCAGAATTGCAGTGCTCTGCCAGAGCATATAGTGCAGTGAAAAACAAATCTACACTCTCTCCTTCTCTGTGTTTGTGCATATTAAACTTTGCACACTTGTAGATTTTGTTTTTCTTCACACCAAAGAAGCCTTAGAGCCATCACACACCCCGTGATAAGTGCAATGGTTTTCAACGGTCAGCATAAGCCTACGTAATGTCATCTGCCTCGTCCCCCATGCAGTAAATCAACATATTAACTTGATTCTCTGCAGAGCTTGCATTCATGTTACTTGCAGGTGAAATCTTTCAAATCTGCAGATCCATTTGTCCCACTCTTGCAGCTTTGAAAGGTCTGTATATTGGACGTAGCACATGGTCCTGCTGCCAGAGCAGCTCCTGGTGCTGATGGTGCAGCTGCTGCTCCATGACCAACATCTCCATCTGTGCTCATCCTTTCCTCTTCTCTTACCATGGTCCACAAACGATCCTTTTCAACAGGCTTTCACTCCTCACACTGATTACAGCACTTCTGACACCAGGTCATGTAGTTGAAAAACTACGTGCGTCCAACTGTAACTTCCAGTGTGTTTATCATAAATCAGAAGATCATCACTGCTCGTCTCTGTAGTGCTCCAACACCTTAATGCCACAGATATTTTTGTGAATTACACACCATTTAATTTATTTGTTGCTCTTCTGTAGGTTTCCTGTATGACTGAATGTGTTTGGGATTTTCCCAACATAGAGTTTGGCTTTCAGGACCACAAGGAGATCAAAGAAAGAGCGTGTGAGTAACAGTGGGAGGAGTGGTGTCTGCCGACCGAGACAGAACCAGGACATGGAGAAGACACAGGGTCAGAGGTGAGGAGACCACAGGGAGAAGACAGGAAGAGCCACAGGTAGATAACGCTGAGTGCAGAGTCCTGTTAAGCCAGAGCGCTGGGAACAAGCACATGAGCAGAAGGAGCAAAAGAAGATTCAACAGCCAGAGCGTCGACCACAGAGGTGATGGAAACATCTGGCAACAAGCAGCAGGAAGCCTGGGTCTTAGTATCCTGCCGAGTGGTAGAAGATTGACACCTAGTCTGTGCCTCTGGCCTCACTCGAAGCTCCGCCCCGTGGGTCCCATAGAGCAGTGGTCCCCAACCACCGGGCTGGGGTCTGGTGCCAGTCCATGAGGGATTTGTTACCAGGCCGCACCGAAAGAATAAATAATTTATATAATGTCCGTTGTATTGATTATTAGAGTGTGAAAGACGTTTTATTTTGAAAACCAACCGGATGCTCTCCAACTTAACTTTCGTCTGTGTGTCTTCAAACGTCAATACGCTTGTCTCAGTCATGTGATCAGATACATTATGCAAAAAATAAGTCAGCAAACTAGTGAAAATGAGTAAAAAACAAACGTCTTTGAAGAGCTTCTTTGCAAAGGGGAAACATTTGTTTTTAATGCCGGTTGTGTTATTTTATTTTTGCTGTATTTATCTGTCACACCTTGAAAGCTGGTCTGTGAAAACAGTGCCAGTCCGTGGTGCAAAAAAGGTTGTAGACCACTGCGATAGAGGCTTTAATAGAGGGTGAAGAAACACTGGAGAGCGTCCTGCACATGACGGAGCCATGGCAGAATATTGCTGAAATTAATGCATTTTTTAAATGTTCAATTAAAGTACTTCCAAGGCTTTTACCTTGATGTTGTTGTCTTCGTGCTGAATATTTGTCATGCGCTTTACACCAGTAGTTTCAGGTAGAGTAAACAAGAACACATTGATGGAGGTTTGGTCCAAATCTGTACATATTCTATTAAGGTTATTTCTGTTATTATTAAATATTACCAAGCTTAAATATTAACAACGAAGGATTAAAATAGTTCCTTATGAGTCTTTTATACTTCACAAGTTTGCTATCACTAAAATACCCGTGTCCTGCCTCAGATCCTCCTCCATCCACCTCACTGTGCCTCCTCCTCCTCAGCACCACAGGGAGCCGAGCTTTCAGCCACTCTGCTCCTGAACTCTGGAGCTCACTCCCACCACACATCCACAACACACACTCTCTGTCCCTTCAAATCCAAACTCAAATCCCACCTGGTCCAGTTTGGAACAGGACCCACCAGGTCCAGTTAGTCTTTCCTCCATAAATCACACTGTTCACATTATAATCTGTAAAGTGACCTTGAGTGTCTTGAAAGGCACTTACAAAAAATGTATTATTATTGTTGTTCAATACAAGGTAGACAGTAATTAAACCAGGAAAAACTGTTCTATAGGACATAAAATACTTTGTATTGTGTTATCAAGTTTATTTTAAATTCAACATAACCAAAAACTATGACAACTTACAAAGGCAGAATGACCAGGCCACTATTGTTAGGATGCTAACACTGAGTCAGCAGCTAATGCTAGCTACTAGCCATCTAGGTCCATCAATAAACTGTCTATACAATTTATACAGTCTATGTATATACAGAATATATACATCATAGAGTTCTCAGTCAGTCTATAATCTTTCTACATGCAGTCTATGGTTGGACAGCTAGCATAGATACAGACTCTTAGGATTAGCATAGATTAGGACAGTTACCATTAGGATGCTAACAGTCTCCTCTTCTCAGACTAAACTCCTCTACAGCTGGAGTGATGCTAACACTGCAGAGGAAGTGCATTAACATTGGAAACCATTACAGAATAAATTTAGATTTACTTACTGAACAGACTTGAGATCCAAATCCCCTGAAGGGTGGTTTGAACAATTAGCTGAAGAAGAAGACCTGATCAGAATTAAAAAAAACAACCAAAAATAACTACTCCACCAAAGTCACAACTCAATCAATACGACCACAGTGACCAGAGAGTTCACTTATATATTCAGTTTTTTTAAGCTTCATATTTCCTTAGTGAAGTTTTTTTTCAGGTTGACAAGCAGATCACTCATCAGATGAATTAACTTTCACTAACGACACCAGAATGACTTGTGAAAAAAAATATTGACTGAGTATTTCAGGATTGACGATGATTTTTGAACTGAAGTCAATTGGAGTTTTTTTGGAGGAGCCTCCAGTGGCTGACGGGTGTATTGCAGCTTTTTGCACTTCCACATGGCCCCACTTGCTTTCTCAGTGTTATATACAGTCTGTGGTATGAAGTGATTGTATAGCTAACAGTGCAGTGGGTAGCAGGGCACAGCAAGTCATGTAGCAGCTGTTACCATGGCTAAACACAGCAGAGCAGAGCAGGACCCTGATCCTGTGAATTGACGTGAAATTTGCGTCACGCAAGTTTTAACTCGAGTGTCGTCAATTCCCTGACTTCACTGAACAGCAATGGAGGACGAGCTTATTGTTACCATCTGAGTCCAGAGCTGTTCTCTCTTTCTGGGACTTCACCAACAGCTAAAAGCAGCAAGATTAGTGATCACATTCATTGTTGAAGGAGGAGGTGGTGGGATTCCTATTGACTCATGTGGTGAAATGGCCCATATACGTTCATGAGAACAAGTTGTAAAAACATGTGAGGCAAACATTTGACATGTTCAGTGTGAATGTAGCGTAACGTCTGCAAGTAGCTCCACTGGTGGGTGGTCCTCCAGAAAACTGGATGGGCAGGTTCCCCTTCATCTCCATTTGAGCATTTTCTGAGGACAGCGACTCAGGTGGAGCCGACCTGTGTGGGTTTTGTGTCGCTGTCCTCAGCTCAGTGCTGAAGTGGACAGACATGCTCCTTGGCAGTAAGCCTATGGTGGCCGAGCTGGACGGTAACTCATCACTCATAATGTTACTTAATCCTCTTTACCCCGAACATTTAGCCAGTGACAGAAAGTGACCTGCATCAAATTCCCATAATTCACAAAGAGAGCCTTGTTACTGTTCAGCTGGTTGTACAGTAATCAACTGAGAAGTGATTTGATTTGGTCAGTTGTCAGTCCAATTGGTGTTATTTAAACCATGTGTGTAGAAATAGACAAAGCAGCTGATTCAAAAATAAGTCATTCTCATTGGTCAGTGTCTTCTGGTTCAAGGCTCACTCCTCCCTTTGTATCCATATATGGTCACTTCTGGCTCCAAATAACCAACATGGCTGCAAGGTGACATCACATTAGCTTCTTCCATTGTATCAACAGTGTTAATAAAAAGCTGCCTGTCTGTGTCCCTCAAGCTCAGACTTGGTGCTTGTTGTTAGTTGTTACATTTGGAGTTGTTACTTTGTCTACACTGTGATTGTGGTTCTGTATGAATGAATGTATGAATGAATGTATGAATGAATGTATGAATGAATGAATGAATGAATGAATGAATGAATGAATGTAAGAATGAATGTATGAATGAATGAATGAATGAATGAATGAATGTATGTAATGAATGAATATGAATGTATGAATGAATGAATGAATGTAAGAATGAATGTATGTAAGAATGAATGTATGAATGAATGTATGAATGAATGAATGAATGAATGAATGAAGAATGAATGTATGAATGAATGAATGTATGAATGAATGAATGAATGAATGAATGAATGAATGAATGAATGAATGAGTCTGCCTGGATGTTTTGACTGAAGCAGGTAATGATGGCAGACATCAGCAGGTGATGTCCTGTTGCCTCAGCCCCTCACAGCAGCAGCCTGCCCGGCTGACAGGAGACTACGATGAGATGTTTCATTATTTCAGGACAAACAAAGCAAATTACCAGAAGAATTCTTGCTGAAAATTCTCATAATGTTTATCACATAATGCTGTTGTCATTCAGATAGTTAGCATTTTTGTTTCCCTCTGTGCCTTTTATCAAGCTGCCTTTCTGCTGCACTCTGCTTGTGTAACTTTGTGTTTTGGCCTTGCATAAACAAATGTGCGATTCCTGAAAGACACAAGCAAACTTTAAATTAAAATAGATGTTTGTTTTTTTCAGAGAGTTTCAGAAAGGAGAGCTTTGTGAGTTTCTCTTTGAAACCAGCATCAGGAACCCAAGTAAGTGACTTGTAGTAGCATGCATTATATAGTGCACACTGTTGTGTAGCGCTCTAACAGCAGAATTATACTGATGAAATGTTGTGTGTCTTGGTTTAAACAGGTGGTGCAGCTGACGGGGTTCAAGCCATCAGGTACAGAGCTGACGTCACTGGATGCTGGTGTTGAATCATTTGGGAGTTAGTGTCCTGTTAGTGTCCCTGCTGGGAACCTTCACAGCAGCACAGGTCAAACACTACAGTACTGCAGCAACACAACACTACACAGCATCAGCAGCTCCTTCACTCTGCATCCACACCCAGCGCTTCGGTCTCTGGTCTCTCTCTAGCTTCATGTTCTTCCCTCAAAGTGTTTATTGTTGCTAAGTTACAAAAACTGCCTAGTAGCACGTTCACATTGTTCCACTGTGAACATGGAGTCTCTGTGGTTGACTTAAAAAAAGGAGCTGGCCACACTTCTCCACATGAGGATCAGTTTCTCCCCCACTCTCCCTCCCTGACAGTGTTGATATCATCAGTCCTGCCTCGTTCTGGATTTGAAGTACCAGACACCAAACATGCAACTTTAAATAGATGCTATAAACTGCATCGGGACGACAAACCTGTCTCAAAGTGAAGGAGGCGAAGGCAGGTAACCTAATACAAAGAGTAAAGACGGTGATGTAGAAGATGAACCGTGTCGTTGTATGAATGACTGAGGGTCAAGGAGCTGTTTTGGTCTGCTGACAACAGCCTCACTTTAAACCTGCTCCAAAAATCAATCAGCTGTATTCTCGTGAAGACTCTGGAAATGTGTCACCGAGACGTAAGCATCTTGGCTAAACAGTGATCTAGTTATCAAGTATCAGCTCAACTCCTCTGGTGTCAGGCTGGATGGTCCCTCAAAATCTCATTCACCAACCAGAGTTCCCACGTTAGAGCCACTGGTTTCAGTGGATTCTTACTGGAGCAGTTAGTAAATGGAGGGTGAGGGTTTGGTTGACACCGTCCTCCTTGCAGAGTGATGAATGTGATAGATCTATGACACAAAGATCACCACAGTGCACCAGTACGATCAGGGGATGTCAGAGGTGTGCTGAGACAGTGACCGCTGATGATGAAACACCTCGCAGTCAGTGTGCAAGCTGCCAGATGATGGTGAGTTTAAGCTGCTCTACTGAGTTCATGTACAGGGTGACCCAAAAACATGGGAATTATTGAAGTGTGGCACCAGTGTGAGACAATGAAAATTCCATCATTGTTTCTTAAATAGCATCTTTTAATGTTGCAATTACTATGAATAAAATCATTTTCTTCCATCACTCTTGTTTTTATTGGATTGTTAAAAGATTCCTGTTTTTTTGTTTCACCCTGTATTTGTAAATCTGACTCTAATAGACTCACCAGTCACACACCTCACTGCACGTCACTACAGTGCACTAATGAGCTGGAGAAAGGAAGTGAGCAAAAAAATAAAGCAGCTACTTTCATGCTGGTGGAGCCTCCTCTGATTTCTTGTTTCCAGGTAATATTGATGAGATGATTGTCTCCTGTGGCTCACTTCCTGTGTTGGCCTCTGAAACTGCTCTGGTTGTTGCTGTGGTCGTCACCTGTGCTCAGGCCGTGTCCTGGTGTTGTTGGATCATCCTTGAGAAATGCATAAAATAAAAAATAACATAAAAAAATGTAAAATAAAAAAGAGTAACTTGAACCCTGATTAATTCATGTGCAGTGCAGCGGTTTCAAGGAGCTGATACTCAGATGTGCAACAATGACACAGTTGATCGGTTTAGTTCAGATCAGGGGTTGGATAGTGTCTAAATGTATGAAAGCCACAGCTGGGTGATGTTTGCTCCACGCCGCAGACATAACGCTGACAGCTGTACTGATCCCTCCCCCTGCATGAAACAACCATCAACACACAGCTGCCTTTTCTTCACACCTTGCTCGACGGGTTGGAGTCAGTACCATCACCTGGACGTTGATGAGGATGACTGTTAGTGTTCGCTGCCCATATCATTTCACATCCCAGCGTTCACCTGTGGCCTCTACCAGTGTCTTCTTCTTCATCTGCCTCGTGTCACGCTCCATACGCAGCAGCTGAAACAGCCTTGAGAACAAAATAAAGAAATAAGCATTTGCATTTCAGCTCATTGAAATTCCTCATTTGACATTTGAGTGGACTGAATGAAGTGATGCATATACTTCAGGCAGCTTTTGTTAATATTATGTTTGACAGTATAAGTGCTCTATAATGATGGTTTAAGGTGGATTTCTGTTTTTAGTCTTTTTCATGTGTAAAAACAGAGCGATTGTAATTTTTCTGTCCTTTTAAAGCCTGAGGCAGAAAACATCATCTTCTAATGACATCCGTGGGTCAGCCTGGGGTAGCACTGTGGATGTCATACAAAGAGCTGACCGCAGGACTAAGAGCAAAACAAGGTTTTTATTTTCCCTTGATTGTCTCCATTTACCTGCACGGTGCACTGCATTAGGCCTGTGTGAAAACTGCCCCGCCGTCTTTTGTCAACGTGAATGTTACAGACGGACACAACAGATGGTCCCCACATTTCCAGAGGGGTTAAGTCACCATCAATGGCTCTAAATTGGCCGGCAGTAGGAGAAGGAAGTTTGTAATAGATTCATTAAATGTTTTGGCGTCTGTGAGGAAGCGCCTGATGGACGTGTGTTTGAGTGCTGCTGGGTGTTCATTGTCGACCGCTGAGACAAAGCACAAGTTCATTCCCTTAATCGTGGAGGGGACAGCGGCGGCTATTCAC
>OOFC01027931.1:5269-20359 GCA_900323345.1 Pseudochromis fuscus | reverse complement strand
TCTGAGACACTCTGGTGTGTGAGATGTAATGTTCAGTGAAAGGTTGAAAAGCTGCTTCCTCACATGTTTACTCTGAATGTGTGATTCATTTTCCCACTGAAGGATGTGGCTTGGAAAACACTCACACACGGCCGCACACACACACACACACACACACACACACACACACACACACACACACACACATATACACACACAGAAAAGAGAGAAGCACAAAGAAACACACTCACTCATTCACACACAGAAACACACTCACACATAAACACACGGTCTGTGACATTGAGAGAAAATAGAATTGAAGGCTGCGGAGTCACAGTACAAATCAGACGTTATTTACCCCGGAGCACACACACACAACACAAACACACACCACCGGCTCTCTGTAGTTTGGATTACCAGCACAGCCTGAGTGTGTGTGTGTGTGTGCGTGTGTGTGTGTGCATGTGTGTGTGTGAGTCCAGCAGTGCACTTCATAAAGCCTTTTTAAACCCGGTTAAAGGTTCACACTCCAAATAATCAGGTTCCTCCAGCTGAAATTGAGCTGCATTCACCGGGGCTGCTGCACCGCCGCCGTGGACGGCGAGCTCATCCTCCTCTCTGTGATCGACTCGCTCAGAAAAGAAACTCACACAAACAACTCTGTCAACACTTTGGATCAGAGGATGAATTCATATTGAACAAGGAGCGGCCAGGACCTTAAAACCACTGACAGGTGACGTGAACAGCATGGATGATCTGGTCCCAGAGGCTCCTGTCAGTACAAGCCAAGCAAAAGTGAAGTAAAACAACTCATAACAGATAAAAAAATCAACAAAAATAGACCAAAAATAAACTCAAAAAATAAAAACATACATAAAAAATAACAAAACTAGATGCAAATCATCCAAAAATTGAATTTAAAACAACCAAAAAGTGACATAAAACATCTAAAAACAGCCAAACCCAGAAAATGGCTTCTGGACGAAATGTCTGAGGAACAGAAACCAGGACTTTGCACTTGCAGACCCTCTTGTCTCTCCGTCTGTGAGTTATCACAGTGAGACGGTGAGGGTGTTTGTGTCCTCCTATGATGTTAATGCTACAGTTCCTCTTCACTCATTTGCTGCTCCTTCAACAAGAAACTACCAGTTCTTCAGTCCTGGTACGATGGACGAGAGCAGAAACTCGGCCTCTCGGATCAACATTTATACTCGCAGCTGCAACACAGTAATTTCTGGGTTTTTTTGTAAAAGCCTCGTCAGGTTTTGCCAGGTGGTTTGGTTTCAGAAGAAGACCAAAAAAATATGTTCAAATACAAATTTTCTTCGACTATATAAATGTAGCCTGTTATGTATCGCATCATGAACAAGAAACTGTGCCAAAAAAGTCAGATTTTTATCTGACATTTCTGTTAACGCTCATAACAATGTTTTTTATTTGTCTTTACTGCCAAGAACGGTATCTACAGCTAAGATTTTCTGGGTGGTTACTATGGTAACCTGAGTGGTGGCACGATGGTTTCTGTGGTCCTCTGGTTTGTTGTAATCTAGTTACTATGGTGTTCTGGTTTTGTATAATCTGGTTACTATGGTGTTCTGGTTTGGTATAATCTGGTTACTATGGTGTTCTGGTTTGGTATAATCTGGTTACTATGGTGTTCTGGTTTGGTATAATCTGGTTACTATGGTGTTCTGGTTTGGTATAATCTGGTTACTATGGTGTTCTGGTTTGGTATAATCTGGTTACTATGGTGTTCTGGTTTGGTATAATCTGGTTACTATGGTGTTCTGGTTTGGTATAATCTGGTTACTATGGCGTTCTGGTTTGGTATAATCTGGTTACTATGGTGTTCTGGTTTGGTATAATCTGGTTACTATGGTGCTTTTGTTGGTTGCTAGATTATACAGTAGCAGTAGGTTTATCATGGTGTTCAGGTTGGCTTCTTGATGGTTGCTATGGTGTTTTGTTTGGTTTCTAAATGGGTAGTGTGATGTCCTGAGTGGTTGGGGGTTTACTAAATTTTATGTGTGTGTTCTATGCCCTTGTTAGGTCGTCATTTCGTATCCCTGTGGTTTATTTTGGCTGTGGATTTTGTTGACTGCTGTCTAGCACTTCACATATTGGATTGTATTTATCTAATTGCTTTCCTCATGCATGTCTCTGTTGTCATTTTAAACCTCTTCAAGGTATTTTTGTGTTTGCTCTTCTTGGATATTTTGTAGATTTAAAACTAGAGCAACCTACAGTATACCTTCATCTACATGGGAAAAAAAACATTATCTTCCAGTGAATAGGTTGGCTACATGAGGTTGTCAACAACTTCAGTTTAATAAAAAAATTTAGGCACACACACAGAAATATGGACTGCAGCTCACAGCATGCATCCTGACAAAACGACAGCTAACAGTCACTGCAAACTGAATGGATTATGGTAATGTGCCTGAGGGCAGGTGCATGATGGGAATGGAGAGTGGGGCTGGGGCTGGTTGTTTAGGATATGAGACAGATTTTGTAAATATGACGGTCTGGATTTCACATTTCCTCCAAAGCTGAAAGACTGAAGGGAGTCTTATCTCAGACAGATTAGCTTCCCTTTTCTCTGACTTCTCTCTGCTTAACGTTCTCAGCAAAACAATCGACGATCTTTCTGTGTGACGAAAACATGACTTTACAAAGCCAGGAATGCTGTTATCTCCATCAGTTTCAAACAGACTCAGTTAAAGTAGCCTGTGTTTGGGATGCAGTTCATTTCCCAGACAGCGCCTGCAATGCATCATCCTGCAAAGTACATACAGCAGACATTTGGCAAAACAAGTAAGGGTGAGGGTAAAATTGAAGCAAGAGTAGAATGTATTTTTTTCTTTGTTTAAGGATTTTTGTGTGTGGGTACCATCAAAGTCAGTAGGATTCGTCCTCTGGGTCCATAAATGTCTGTGTAAAATATTATGTGAATTTTTGTACCAGTACATTATGGTTTTCTTTGTTGTAGAATGAGTGAAAATGTGCTACACAACAAACCAAGAGATCCCCAAAGTCATTCAAACTCACCCTCAGGACACCATCAGTGTCTGTTTCAAATTCAATCGTCATCCATTGAAAAGTTGATATATTATCATATTTTGTACTTTAAAAAAAGTACTTTTGTGTCATTCCATGTAGTAAATGTGTTTATATTGTAGACTATATGAAAATGTTAACGTGGTGTTGACCAAGAGATCCCCAAAGTCATTAAAACTCATCCTCTGGCCATCACCAATATCTTCAATATCATCAAAATGTATCCTGTACCCAAGGACAATTTCTAGTCATTTAGCTATAATACCTCATTTTCCATGCTAGCAAGGGTTAGCAGTGTTGATCTTTGATCTCTCCATATTGAAAATATCTCAAGAAAAACTAGAAAAATTTGTTTGAAATTTTGGACACATTTTTGAATCAACTGGATTAATGTTTGGAAATCTGCTGTAGACCTTCATGGTACCCAGAGGGTGAACTTTGAGGGTCATTAAACCTCTTCAAGGCCCCCAGGGATTACCGTATCCATTAAAGCCCGACTGAGCCAGTTGATCTATGACTATTTGGTCGGATCTGAAGTTTAAAACAACTTTCCTTGTTTGTTTTCAGGTGACTGGAAGCTTTTCTTTTCCTCTGTGTTAAAAACGGTGAATCAGCATCACCGCGTTCCACTAAATGAGGTTTCAATTACAGCGAGACGGATGAGTGTATCAGCGATGTTGTACCTGTCGCTCATCCCGCCGGCTTCATTAACTTCCTGCTTCTGAACCTCGCCTCTCATCTTCTTGACCGTGTCTGTTTAAATGAGCTGTCAATCAACTAACCCTTCACTTTCCCCTTCCCTTCTTCTGCAATTACTCCGACATTATTACCTCGGTGCAAGAAAAACACTTACACTGCTGTGTGCTCACTCCTTTTATCCAAGCAAACGCTGAAAAAGCTTAACCTGGCAAAGAGTGAAGGAAATACCAGAATCTTCATTTCAATTTTGATACAATGAAAATGAAAAAACACTGAATCTGAACAATATGGCTTTATATTTACTTACATGTACTGCTGCTGCCTATCCATGATGAAACGCAATATTTCCTAGAACCCCTAATATCATCTAAGTGAGGTCTGCAAGCCTTAGAGTCAGAGACAAAGACCTTAAACCTCAAGGACCTCTACAACTTCGTCCTTTCAGAACCTCTACAACCTCTTCAATGACCAGTAAAAACTTCTCCAAACACTCCTACAGTCATCTCTTCTCAATTATGACCTTTACAAAGACCACTATCGGCTTCAAGACTTCTTCAATGACAGACACAAACTTCTTAAAATTCTTCCCAAAGACTTCAGCAACCATCTCAGTGATCCCTACCCTAACTTCTTTAAATACTACAGTGTTTTCCACAACCCCTACAACCTCTTTAAGGACTTATAAAACATCTTCAGGTACCCCTACGAAGACAACAGAAAAACATGGACCTTTACAGTCAATTTAGTGATCATCATACCCTTCACAATGCCTCCTGTAGCCTCCTTCAGGACTCCTACAAACTCCCCAAGGACTTCAGGGATCACTAAAAAGCTCCCCAAGCATTACAACATTTTCAAGGATGTTCAAATATTCACACAACCTGTTGAATAACACCTCAAGGATGCTTACATCTTCTTCAAGGACTCTTACATCCTCGAACATTGTTTCCCACGCAATCCCTACTCAAGAACCTCATTACAACTTTTCAAAGCACAACCACTTTTTCACAGGTGCCAGGACTTTTCTTAATAAACATTTTTGACTCTCAGTGGAGCTGATCTAAAATTTGCTGTTGGTAGTTTCAAGTCACAAGCAGCAGGTGGTGCCAAAATACCATAAAACCAACCAGGTGTCACTGAAACCTCCTGTCTGCTTTTAGCTGGGACCTTGTCCTATCATAGATTTTATTGTTCTTTCTAAAACAGGTATAAAACATCTTAATGTGTCACCAGCTTAGGGTATAGATTTCTGATTTGGAGACTGGAGAGTTTAAAGCCACAGTATTATAAATATATCCATGTTTAGATTATAGGAGGGTCGGGATCATGTGAAATCTGGTTCTATCCATTAATAGGTTTTGCATATTTTGCATACTCTTTGCAAACTTGACATTTTGCAAGATGCACCTGCGTGAGTTTGTTGGTGTATTTTGCACACACACAGCCACTGAAGGGAGGACGGCCAGTTGAGACCGATGCTTTAAATGAGCTAAAAAATAAAGTGTCTGCTGTTTTCCACTTGTTCAAGGCCCCTATCCCCTCCCCTAGAGCCATGTTAGCATGCTAACATGCTAAACTAGAAAACAGCCGTAGAAAAAGTGGTTTTAAAAATTGATTTAAAAAAATACCTTTTGTATTTTAATTCAAATGAAAATAAAAAAGGTATTTCTGCTTCTGTCACGTTCGTTTCTACCTTCATATTAATGTAAATATATAAAAGTTAATATTTGAGCTCTGTTCTGTGGGACCTGAATGAATCACCGCTCTGTTTCATTCATAAACCTGTTGCAGCCGCTGTGTTTGAGCCCAACACACACACACACTCACAGCGGTCTCCTGTAAGCTCCGCCCCCGCCGGAGAGAGAGAGGGAGGCCCGCTGGTGAATAAGTAACATCCATTGAAAAGACGGTCACACACGGACTCCTGTTGAAACGGTGTCTCCTGGTCGGTGTCAGTCGGTCGGTGTTGTTCGGAACCGGCAGACACGCAGTCCACGGACAGGTAAGACCTCCGACCGTCAGTATCGATCTGTCAGTGGCTGGTTATCGATCAGCAATTAGCGCTTTACTGCTTCAAGAACATTCCTCCAGCGTCCGTCAAATATTAACGCACAGTGCAGTCAGTGTGCGTTAATAATCGATCATCTGTGTGTTATTGTATTATAATAGTTCTATGATGCGTTTATGGTGCTCAGCAGAAAGTTTGGGTGATATTTTAATGTTATTCCTTTAACTGTTGGCAACACAGCTCTTTAATTTCCCATAATATCAACACTTAAATTCTTTTTTAATATTGTTCCTGTGGCATGTAGAGTATTTATAGAATATTTCTAAAATATTTCTCTATATGTTATTGTGTTATATATTTTATGCCCTGCACTTAAGCTCATTTTGTAGTCTAATTTAGCTATTTTATGATTTCTTTGTAAAACTGACTGAACTTGAACTCAGCTCTTTAAAAATCTCAATATAATATCCTGTCTAATAATTATTAATATATTTCATATCTTTACAGATATTCTATGTTTCTATTCATAAATTACAATTTTCTTGAAAGTTGCACTTAAAAGGTTCCTTTAATACTGTTGGAGATCCTTCAGTGAACATTCTCTGTTCTTCAAGAAAAAGATGTTATTTACAAAATGTTCCCTGAAGATTTTTACACATTCAAAACCGGAACCCTCAGGGAACCTTTAGGGAACCTTTAGAGAACGGTCCCTCAGGGTTGTTCCCTTGTGGTTGTGAATCTTTTAGATGATCCACCAACAACATTGTCTGAAATTATTAAAAAAAAAACCTTCAGATGACCCTCAGAAAAATTAGTTTTTTTTTTAGGAAATCTTTAGAGAACGTTCAGGGAAGACTCTAGGAACGTGTCCTAATGGTTCAGTGAACATTCCCTGCTCTTTAAAAAATACCCTTTAGAGAACGTTTATAGACTGTTCCCTAAAGGTTCTTCAATAAAACACGTTAGAAATTGTTTGAATGCTACAGAACTGTAACCTTCAGGGAACCTTTAGAGAACATCCCCTGAGGGTTCCTGCTTGCTGGAAGTGTAGTTTAATAAGTTACTGCATTTAAACTCAAGCAAATGTTCATGTAGTCTGACTGCTGCTGGAAAATGTGTTCGCTGTGTATTTTGATCTGTCTGTTGATGTAACATAGATACATAGACATTACAGGACCAATCAGGACACTGAACACTCACAAACGTCCAGTTACTGTTGTTTGAAATTATAAAATGAACAAAAACTATGATTTGATACGATACATCTAACATGCCAAGAAGAACCTCAGAAACTCTTAAATTAAAGTCGTACATCTACAAGAAATGTGTGTCCTCTGAGATTAAAGTCACAAATTCAAAGTCCAGTCTCACATTGCACAGCGACCAATCACCAGCCTCCTCACTCCTCCCTTCATATCCAAATATGGTCACTTCTGGCTCCAAACAGCCAACATGGCCACGGTCAAATACCAAACTCCACAAACCCACAGGTGACGTCACGTTAGCTTCGTCCACGCTACATACAGTACATACATACAACATCTGCTGCTGCTGTTTGGGCCTCGTTGACTTTCTGTTTATATTCTGCAGGTAACACTGCAGTGATGTCATCACTCCTCCTCTTCTTCCTCCCCCTCCCACTCCTCCTCCTCCTCCTCACCCCTGCCGAGACGCTGGAGTTTCGTTACCACAACAACAGGGAGATGGAGCAGTACCTCCTCCAGGTCAACGCCTCCAACCCCGACATCACTCACCTGTACAGCATCGGCCGCTCGGTCAGAGGTAACAGTCCACTGATCTCCAGACAGTTTCTGTTTTGAGATGGTTACAGGAAGTATTGAGGTTGTATCAACGGCAGTAACTTTAATCTTTTGATCTCATTTGAAGCCTCTAATCAAGGCTTTGTTCTCACATCTGACCAATTCAGTGATCAAACTGTAGGAAATAAAAATGAAGTCCTGCCTCCAGAGGCCTGGTGTTTCTGCTGTTTCTCTAAATGAATGCTTCAGTTCACACATGACACTTTAACCAATTTATGTAAATGGGGTCTGACTACTTCCTGAAGTGACTGCACATGTGAACAGATAAAGATGGAGGTTGTAGGTTGGATTGTTCTCATCCTGAATGTGAAGAGTCTAAATCTGAATTTTACATAAGGAACGACTGAGAGATTGATTTACACACACACACACACACACACACACACACACACACACAGGGGATGGCTATTAACTGATGAAGCATCAGGTGTCAGTCACTATAGCAACCAGGACACCAACCGACTGACTGACTGACTGGCCGAGTGTCTGTTGGTGTGATCGTATAACCGGACGGTAAACGGCTGGTTTATTTAATCTGGGACGGCTTAATCCGGCTAATAACACACACACAGACGTACACACACACGGCTAATCGGAGCTAATCTGGGACACCAGCTGGCCTGAATCCAACCTGTGTGTGTGTGTGTGTGTGTGTCATCTCATTCCATCCATCTGCAACAAGACAATTTTTATTCAACCTCAGGTTCGTTCACACTATACAGTTTTACTGCTGTGTGTGTGTGTGTGTGTGTGTGTGTGTGTGTTACAGACTTGCTGAGGCTTGCAGGGCTTCATTCAGTCACTCACCTGTAGCGTTGGCATCCTAAATAGTTGCAGTGTTCGTGTTGACGTGGAAAACTTTTCTGCTCTGACAGAACCAGAACTGAGCAAAGACGAACTGCAGAGTCAGCAAATCCAGGATTAAACATATGTGTGTTGACCTTTATTTCAAAGCAACATCAACACTGAGACTAAATGAAAAGTTAGCTTTAGCTTTTGATTATTTTTCTGCCATGTTACTACACATTAGTGTTTCCTCATCTGTTCTCTGAAATCCTTAAAGAGGACCTACTCTGTTCTACGTACAGTACTGCAGTAAGTGGTACAGTATTGGGTGTTCATACTACACATGACCAAAGTTTCAGATCTTTGAATTCACTTAATTTGAAATCTGCTATGACACTGAAAGTCTGATGTACGAATGTCGACTTTATCAGTTCAGAAGAAGAGCCCATCCTGCAATTCTCCTCTTCTGAATATTATTATTTATTTCAAGCACAGCAGCATATAAATAACCACTAGTTCACAGAGATACTATACAGTCGTTAATGTTTTACTACCTACGTTACCTTTGGTATTTCCCAACAGCAACATTTTCCACTTCAGTCGCCATTTTCACAACAATGTCAGGGAACAGTTTTTAACCTTCTGGGATCAACGTACACGGAAATATGTCCAAATCACACGACCGATTTACGTTGCTATAGCAATGAAACGCAGCGTATTAATAGACCAAGTAAAACCAGACTTATGATAAAAAACATAAGCATCATGGTTTTTCCTGAATCTTTGGTGTTTGGTGCAGGATGAAAAAGTAAAAACAGGTTATAGGTGAGTTATAAAAATGATTCGTTACACTAACATGACCAATTAGTTTGTGGACATTTCGCATTTGAACGTGGCGATGTTGGTTTTTTAGCATAGTGACCATATTTGGACATGAAGGGAGGAGTGAAGAGGGGGGTCTGACCCTTGAACCTGAGGACACTGCCCAATGTGGGTGAGACTGGAGTTCACCAGTGAATGTGTCTCCAAACCAGCTGTAAATCATTGGAGACAGAGCTGTCAATCAAACTAACCCCGCCCCTAACTCCTCCCACCAGATCTCTGAGATGAAGAGTTTAACTAATGACATCAGAATGACTTGTGGAGAAAATGTATTGACTGAATATTTCAGGATTTTTAAGTCAATTGGAGGCAGAGTTTGTCGGCGCAGCCTCTAGTGGCCGTCGGTGGTATTACACTGTTTTGTAGTTTGCATTGGCTTCAGTTTTGAGACCTGGTGGCTACGTCCATTTCTATACACAGTCTATCATCAGAGGCCATCTTGAGAGGACTTTTAGACAATCACAGTTCGATAATTGAAACAACATTTTGTCTAAGTGTTGTGTTTACTGTCTCAGGTCAGACGCTGTGGGTGTTGGCTCTCGGTGTCAGCCCTCGCCGTCACACCGTCGGCGTCCCGGAGTTCAAATATGTGGCTAACATGCATGGAAATGAGGTAACACACACGCACACACACATATATGCATGAACACACTCACAACAGCAGGACTCCGCCCTGTTAACAGGAAGCAGGACTAAAGGGAGACTAAAGAGATCAACAAAAGCCATTCAGAGTCAAACTCACTCCAAACGCTCCTTTTGTGTGAGGACGACAGACTGTGCGGTGGCCTGTTTTATTCTCACATGAAAACCGGACAATGCTCTGAGTCAACATTCAAACATTAGACAACATTATAACACAAATCTGAGGATTCAACGGAAACAATGGCAGAAATAACCGTCAGCGAGGACTCAGAGAGAGAATTTAACGTCTCACAGATGTAAAGAAATCTCATTGTAGGAAGATAAATTTACCAAATATAAAAGTGACTTTTAAGAATCAAACACACTGATTGGTCCATTTAACGTTTCATCTTCATCTTAATAAGATTCTTTAGATACATTTCTGTGCATAATGAGACAAAATTAGTCTAAAGTTACTGTTACACTTGTAATATTTGGTAATGCACTGGTAATACCACACATCTGTTAGCCATTTCAAAATAAAAGTCTGTTACTTCAGTGGGCAGAAACCCTTCATTAATTTACCAAGCTTTTATTGTGAAAATGTCACATGTACATTATTTTATTCATGCGTATTTTTCCCCTGTTGAGGGTCAGACCATGAACATTATTAGAGATCTCGCTTTTAATTGGCTCCTGGTTTTTATTTGAGAAAATGTTGTAAACATCACAAACACTTCAATATGCTGAGCGAGGACCCAAAAACTGAGAGACACACTGAATTATGAATTTTGTTTCAGGGAAGATTTGTTATTGTCTGTGACTGGTGGATCCTCACAGTTTTATCAGCACATTCATCAGTGTTGGAAAATCTGTGACAAAACAAAGTAACAAACAGATAACTTCAAGCTTTATTTGACAGTAATGACTCGAAAAAAGTTTACATTAAATCTGAGCAGTGGATCTACACTCTGGCACATTCCTGTTCATTTTGTACAATAAAATAAAATCATGAATCAAAAATGTTTTTCTATAGAGTGAAAATTAAATGTGCATCAGTGTGTCAGAAACTCCCAGCGATCTCTGACCAGCATCTGGTCGCCGTGGCGACACTGGACGGCTGATCGCACTGCATGTGTGTGAAAGTCAGTGGAAATGTCCTTAAATAGACAAGTCACGGCTGGACACACACACACACACACACACACACACACAGAGTCAGCAAACAGAGTCAGTGGAGTGTGTCGGGTTCGGAGGAAACTTCCAGAAAAAGGCCTTTTCTCCAAGTCCACACACACACACACACACACACACATTAAAACAGCAGGCATGTTAGCTTAATGGAAAACTTGAAAAGGTGTCGTGTAGCGTTCATTGTGTTCTGCTGTGAGCAGTTCCCAGAGTTAACGGACTGAACCTCGTTTTCCAGAAGTTACACTGTACTCATTCATCTTAAATCTACACGACCGTCCGCGGTGTCCCCCGGCCTGCCTGCTGAGGTAATCCCAAACTGAGGGCTGTTTGTGCTCCGGGGGTTCTTCTGCAGTTGGGAACGTGTACGTGGAACGATTAGGAAGTAGCTCCACTGATGTCACTAATACTGGAAATATTTGTAAAAGACTATTTGACTTATTTATCAATCCAAGAAATATTCCTTTTGGGAAATTTCACTGAAATTGACAAATGTGAACCTCACACAATCTTCTAAATAGATCCTCTGGGGAACATGATCATCAGTCCAAAATCTCACAGCAATCCATCAGATGGTTCTAGTTCATTTTAAGTTGAAACCACAGAGGCTCTGGGAAAATTCAGGGGATCAGCCTCTGGGGAACAGGAATGATTTTGGGAGGATCCATCCAAAATGTGAACTTCATTTAAAACCTCATCATCAAAGTCATCCATCGTCATCCTCAGGGGGCAGGAAGCTAATTTTCCTGCAAAGTTTGACCCCAAAACATAAATGTGAACCTCATTGTGGTTGTATGTTCAAACTGTCAATCTGTCCAATCCTTGCTGGTTTATATCCAACCGAATGTCACATTGTCGTCTCTGGATAAACAAAGACAATAGTAGCAGAGAAATTCGCTGATGTGGTTCATATCTAAACACATCTTCAGATAACACCACACACAGGCCTCCAAGCAAATCTAAGCACGTTGGCGATAACAGAAAAGGGCGACTGCTGCAGGCGGGGACCAGCGGGTGAAAGAAGTCTGGTTGAGTTTGTTGGTTGTTGTTGAGGTGGAGTTTCAAGCTGCTGACAGACATCGCTTTGATTTGACACTCCTGTAAATCCCCATGAGCCCAGAGACAGTGCTCCTGAGAGCAGCCGAGCAGCGTCCTGTCAGAGCCAGATTACTGTTTGCATTTCAGCTCATCTGGATCCCGACGACAGATGCTTCCTCGTCCGACGTCGCTCTTTCCGACGTCGCTCTTTCCGACGTTTTGATTTTCTGTCGTACGCTGGATGTTGTTTGCGTCCTGTGCTACAAACTTTGGTAAACAACTTAGTTTCCAACAACAGCACATGGAGGCAAAAAACGCCAGCGAGCTGTCAACGCAAAACATCCTCCAAGAATGTGTCCACATCGTGTACAGTATACACTTTATGGCCACAAGTATGTGGACACTCAAACAAAAGGGGTGTGGCTGCCGCTTGAAGATCTATTAAAAATTTAATGGCAATGTGTCAATAGTTTCACTGAAAACATGGACTGAATCGAGGCCTTACAGAAAACAATCAGGGTATCGTCAAAAACATCAGATTCATCCTCTTGGGAACACGAACATTTATCTGAAATTTCACTACAAATCATGGAGATGCTTCACTCAACAATTATTAACCTCATTATGGCACAACAGGAAAATTCATGGGGTCCTCACAGTTGTCAGGATTTATCCTCTGAGGAGCATGAACATCTGTCCAAAGTTTAATAGCAGTTTGTGCAATAAATTTAAATTAAACAACGTGAACTGATTTGATGCCTTCCAGGAAAAATCAGGAAGTCTTCAAGGTTTATCTTCATGGGAATATGAACATTTATCTGAAATTTAAGTACAATTCATCCAATAGTTTTTGAGATATTACCATCCAGATGTCGACGTAATGGTGGCGCAGCTCGACAAGTCAGAGGTCATCAGCGTTGTCAGGATTTATCCTCAGGGGAACATGAATGCTTGAGGTAGATTTTGTGAGTGTCCGTCCAGATTTTACTCAGAAACAGTGACCACAGGACAGGATGTAGACGTATATCACAGGAGAAATGAAAACTTTTTCATGCAGATAACACTGTCCAACAATGATACAAATATTTCATCAGTCCTCTGGGGAACATTTGTCCCATCTGTCAATACAATTTATCCAATGCTAAAAACAACAAATGTCAATCTCATGGTGACACGACAAGAGAAGTCAGGGGATCATCTTCAGGGTGAATCCTCTGAGGACCGTCAACATGTTAATCCATGTTAGCTGCATCTAAACTGTGTAAAGGTTGATATTTTGAGAAACATTTTGAGACTTTTTCAGGGTATGTTTGATGCTCTGCTGCTGCCGAACATGATCCAGCAGCACAATGACAGGCTACAAATAAGGGGTAGTTCTGTAGGACCTGTTTTTCATATTACAATCGGCTACCTGTGGAGACTTAATCTGCACACGGTATCAGTGATTTTATCTCAGGATGGACTGTGAGGTTTGTTTTCATAAAGAAGAGACACTGTGTGTTTGTGTGGGTGAGATAAAAAAGAAATGAGAGCGAGTCGGTTTTCCTGTGTCTTCAGAGGAAACTCAGCAGTGAGTCGGACACTGGATCCTCGGTGTTCGACTGCTCGCTGTCAAGACATTTAAAGTGACCTTTTGATCCGAGTGAGGCCCACCTTTCAGTCCAGCACTGAACGTTAGCCTACCTCTGCTAATGCACTGCAATGTAAACACACTGGGGCTGGTTTATTCTTGTTATCTAAACCTGACTTCAAAGACTGCAACATGTGGGGTGACCAACACGACACACTGAAAATAAAAGATGGATGTCGGCCAGAAGTGAACGTATTTGGATGAGATGAATGAGCAAAGAGGGTGGAGCCTCCTGTGACGATACCCACATGTCACTCACAGAGGCCACGCCCATAATTATACATCGTTGAAACCTTGAAGTCCACTAAAAACGGGATTTTCAGCAAGAACAGGATGTATGTAGACATAACGAAACATTTGGATCAATTTGATTGGACCGTTGAAACACAACAAGACAACATTGCTAACGAGCTAGCTGATATTACTAAGTAACCTTGTACTAGATAACTGTACTTCGCAACTAACAATACTGTTCCAGCATACTACTGATTACTGACTACTGATTACTACTTTGTTGGTAATAGACTGACAAGCTTACTGCATGATCTGACACTAAGAGGTGGAATTAAAGGTATTGATACTCAAAGGAGCTTAAACAGTCTGCTATGATTTATAAGGCTCATGTATCATCAATTATAATATGACATTTAAAATGCAAATAATATGATGCTGACCAAAGCTTTTTAGACATGATCATTGTTTAATGCAACATGTCAGCAGATAAAGTCCTGCAGTGTGTGATGGGTAAAGACTTAGATCTGCAGTTGTTAGATGCTGTCAAAACAGGAAGGAGATTTTTCATGTGTCCAGAATCTAAATAGATGGTTTAATATTTCATAAAATATGTTGATTAGGTTTCAGTGACGTTATTAAAGAGCTTTGTTTAAAAAAAAAAAAAAAAAAAAAGACATAAATACGCAGAAATAGGAGCATTTCTTGGGAACTACTTTCAGCGGCGGATTAATCCACATTTCATTCTCTAGTCCAAATAAACTATAGGAATAAGATACGCACTGTTTCTTTGCTCCTTTACTCACAATACAAGAAATGTAGAATATCACCAGACTCATCCTGACTCATGTAGGAGAACAATCGGGTGTGTTTGTACGAGGAGAAAAGACAGTTTAGATGAGTGAAGAAGGAAAATGATGGCCGGAGGCAGAACGAGCCTCGACAAGTATGTGTGTGTGTGTGTGTGTGTGTGTGTGTGAGATCGGCTTTGTACACACTCCTTTTCACCTTTCCCACCCTTCTCTCTTTCTGACTCCTGAGGCTCTCATTCATTCACAAAGTTTTTCTTTTTTTCCAATCCTGTTTTTATTCTGTCCTCGCCGTCCAATCAGCCGCCTGTCTCCAGGAAAAAAAAAAAAAAAAACATC
>OOFC01027897.1:0-17547 GCA_900323345.1 Pseudochromis fuscus | reverse complement strand
AGGGGCCCTGAGCCCCCTGTGAGTCGCACCAGTGTCCACCTGCCCCCTGCAGACAATCCCCTCCCCTCTCCAACACACACACACACACACACACACACACACACACATCCTGTCCACCTGATGCACAGCAGCGCCTCCTGCTCTCCGGGCCTGCTGCTGGGCCTGCTGGCTCCTGCTCTGCTCCACTTCTTCCTGCCTCTGGTTTGAAAAGCTGGACCTTTGCCAAGCCAAATAAACTTACGGCATCCCTCTGGTTTCAAAAGAAACATTTCATGCTACAATTACCGTGCTTGTTTTATTATAGCTGCTGTTGTTTTGTTACCAGATTTTTAATTGTGACTCGGCCACACAGACTATAAATAGTTTTCGCTGTTGTGTTTATTCGAAATCGTTTTGCGGTTACATGTCACAACCCCTATTGTGAAATGTACTTAAAATAGGGTCTGATTGATTGCCTGTTGAGGTTCAGTAAATGAGGATGTTTACATATCGAGTCCAGCTGAGGTGACTTTTTTTTCCCCAAGTAAACAAGGCCACTTGACGCATGACTAATTTAATATTAACCCACACTGAACCTCAGTAGCTCAGGCTCCTTATGTGCAGTGGAAAGGCCTGAAGTATATGGACTGAAATAATGAGGAAAATCGGAGATTATCAAAGAGAGGTGACTCAACTTAAAAGGGGAAATGCATCCTGTCTGTCCTCTCTGTGCTCCAGCTTTTTACTTTATCACGACGGAAATATGAATGTGGAGTGCAGCTGTAAGAAAGCTGCAGCCGCTCTGTGCCACCACCCATGCAGACCACATTTGTGAGTTCCTGTTTTTTCGGGTGATGAGTGGAGTGCTGCGCTCAGATAGCCAGGCAGTGTCCAGGACTACTTTTTTTTTTTTTTTGTCCGTGTGAAACTAGCAAAAAGCTTCCTGCTGTGGCTGGCTGGTTGCCAAGTCCCCAGACCCCAATCCAACCATCCCACCCCCCCTCAACCCAAACTCCAACTCCAAACCCCTCCCATCCTGAAAAGAACTGAAACATACAACGGAAATTTCCAGGGCCTGCACGCCCAAGAGCGTGCCCCCACCCGTCCACTAACCACCACCACCACCCAAACCCCTCCTCCTCCTCCTCCTCCTCCTGCTCCTTCCCTCCCTCCCTGTGGCCCCTGCTCTCTTCTCTGCTTTGAATCCAAAGGGACAGAGAGCAGCTGGAAGGTGAAGTGCAGCTTGTGGGAGCTGAGCTGAAAGTCAAGCCAGACACCTCTCGCGCTCCCTCCATCTCCTCCCGTCTCAAATCTCCCCGAGAACTCCAACTCCTTCACTTGAACCCAGAAGTGCTCCAGAGTGCCACAGAGGACCCTTGTAGAGCAGACATGAGCGGTGGAGAGACAGGGAGGGGAATGTAGAGGACTGCTCTGTTTGACAAATCAATTGTCCTGCTGTGGTTAACAGTCATTTTAAGTGTACGCAGATTTGAAGCAGGGTCCTCTGACAAGGCTATTAACACGCACAAATAGCTCTGACTTTAACACTATTAAGTACAGCGGAGGAGGAACCAGTCACGGTAATAGATAGAGTTGAAGCAGGAACACCCTTGACATGGCTGTGTCTTGCTTTTAGAGGAAATACTTATGATGTGACTGTATTTAAGCTCTTTTCATGTAAGGACTGTGTAGCACTGTGACAATCAAATTACAAATTTGAATATATTTGGATATTTTTTTCAGTCTAACTTTGTGATCCATAAAACAGTGACAGAAACAAAGTAAAAAAAAAAAGTAGAACTTTTTATGCAATCCTATGCAGAAGGTAGTTTAATTTTAATTTAAATTTTTATTCATGTGAGTAAAATCCTGAATGTGAACTTGTGAACTGTTTGTCAAACTGAATTGCTTAGTATTTGTTTAACCTTGTAAGAATAATATGGTACTAGATAGAGTGGATGAGTGTGGTTATCATGTACTTGGCCCTTTTTGCCAATGAAACAAGTTCCTAATTAATTGGGGTAAGGTGGAAATCACCAAAAGGTGGCTTAAAATGAGTCTGATTTTAGAGAGAACTAGTAGGACATAGAACTGTATCATCTGCATAGAAATAGACATTGAAGTACTCATTAGGAAGACTAAGAACAAACCCCCCGCGCATTTTATCATTGATGGCGGGAGGGCTTGATTTATCAGTCTGTAACCCTTAACAATAGGACATCATCTAAACCTAAAGACAGTGGTTTGATAAAGGAAAACACTTGCCAATGAGCTCTACATGTGAAATATGATGTTAGTTTAGCTTAGACAAATGATTGAGGGAAAACAGCTATTCCCAAACAAATTCTACAACAAAGCCCGTTCAATTAAATCACAATAAAGCCCACTCTACAGCTCACTAAATAAAATGGTTATTCTCTAATTTGCAGTAAAAACAAAATGCAAAAGCAACATGTTGCCAAGACTTTGGAAGTAATCCAGCATTTCACCTCGTGTAAAACCTAAGCTTGCTGTGACTTAGTTCAAGCTTTATGTTGAATACAAGAGAGTCATAACATATTTCATCCAGCTCCCAGCATAATAAATGTGTTTCCCCAAATGTCAAACTTTTCCTTTAGGTAGTTGAAGGTAGTGATCTTTTTCCCTTTTGGATTGTAGGATTTACATGTAGGAATATGTCCCCACTGTTTTTTTTTCTTTTACAGACCCGTCTGTGGTAACATGAGCTATTGCTTTGCTTTATTATTCCCCAATGTGCTGTATATGGCAGCCTGTTTCTCTGAGTTACTCTAAGGCACTACCAGTGCAACTTTGGCAAAATTCACCAACACACCAGACAAGTCTAGACAGGGATCCGAAAGCCGGGAGTGTACACACAATCAAACGCTCACATTTGATTCAACCAAGGAGAAAACAGTGAAGATGGGACAGAAGATAATTAAAAGACAGCAATATCTGCGGTCTATCCTTTTTTGTTTCAATTCGTTCTGGAGGTCTGTTAGGTTCACCCTTGTTAGAGAACATCAGAGAACTTTTTTCATCAGGGAGAAAAAGTTCATCTATGACTAAACAACCACGCCACAGTGGGTTTCTTCGCTTTCACACAACAAACAGCAACCATATCACTCGATGTCTTGTTTGGCTGTTTGGTATCCAGACCTCCCACATTACAGGGCTCCTTCCCAAGTCCAAGCCTCAGAGTTTGGGAGTGTAGCAGCTCTGTAGTGTTTGCAGAGCAGGATGCACCACAGACAACAATGCAGCCTCCAGGACTCTCACACACGCACACATTCCTGTGGGGCTGGTGGTGGTGCTGGTGGTGGTGGTGGTGGTTTTGGGGTGGGTTGGGGGGTAACCTCTGGAGCTCAGCAGGCTTTGTCTACTTCTCCCCCACCTCCCTGCTACCCCCACCTTTCTTTTTTTTCATTTACTTGCACAACAAGCCTTTCTCACACAAGAACATGAAGACCTCTAATCAGTTCCATTAAGAGCATGGACCAAGATTTATGTCAGAAAGGATATGTTGGTTAATGGGCGGGTGAACGCAAATGATGTGTGATTCCTTGATCTAATCAATGCGATATATATTAAAAGCCATTCACTTCACAGTCATTTATATTAATGATAGCACTTTCAGATTACTGCAGGGTAATGGGAGCAAAAAGTGTACATTGCCATGAATGATGAGCCCTCCACGGTAGTACTAAATTGCATTACAGAGGCAGTAATGATCTGCGTTGTTATTATGTAAACTGTGGTGAATCAGTTATTCATTCAATACAGTCCCTAATTGAATAATTAGATTCTTGTCTGTGTAAAGATATGCATGTTTGTCTCCCCCCTGTGCTAGCAAGAGGCAACAGATGGAGCAAGTTATGTAATCATACTGATGTAAATGAAAACCACAGATTACCCCGAGAGACGTGTAATAATGTGACACGCTTATACATATCATGTGGAAGGTGATAAATACCTGCAGTTCTCCTGGATAACAGCATCCAGTCCTGGTGACAATGACAGAGGGCTGTGCTGTGTTTTTCATATGAAGAAAGACAACAGATCCCGCAGCGCAGAGTGATGATAATATCACGTCTCATCCATCTAGGTTTTTTCCACATGCACATTTTCCTGCCTGGAAACAGTTTGTCAGGTCAGATTAGGTTTTCATTTTTTTATTTGTGGGATTCATTTGAACCACCTTTTGGTGCAGCAGGTTTTAAGACTACAAGTTGTTTGCCATGTGTAGTTGGTGTTACAACTGTAACACATGAAAATTTTTCTTTTTTTAAATACTAAAAAATGACCCCTGAGGACATACAGTATACAGTATTTTCTGCACTATAAGCTGCACCTAAAAGCCTTTATTTTCTCAAAAACTGACAGTGTGCCTTATATGCACCTTATATATGGATCAGTATTGGTTAATTATGGCTACCGTAGTCAGGGGGCGTATATTGTGATTGCACTGACGTTTGATTTATGGTAGCAGTATCAGACTGTTTCTTTTACATGTTTACTGAACCAGGGAAAAGTTCCCTCCATGTTTGTGATGCACTAACTACGTGATAAAAAGTTGCACTACCTGTTGTACCTTGCTGTTGGTAAAAGATAATACTACGTCACTGACGTTACCTCGGAGAAAAAAATAAAACAGCTGTTCATGTAGCTTTGAACTGTGACAAATGGAGTTGGAAATACATTGTTTTCAACGAAGGCGGCGCAAATACCGGTAAGAGCTACCGGTACGTACGGTACCATATTGTGAATGTACTAGCTTGTTTTGGAGTGAACGGAGTTGTCAGAACGTTGGTTTGTTTTCTATGAATAAAGTTTGTCTGACTGTTTTGTTGACATTCACTTTAGTGCAGCTTCTTCTAGATGGATGATAACACAACCCCAGACACTACAGTAGTTTCTATTCTATGTGCCTTATAGTGCGGTGCTCCTTATATATGAAAACAGTTTTAAAATAGGCCATTCATTCAATGCACCTTATAGTGCGGAAAATACGGTATGATTTCTGAGAACGGGTCAGATTGGGAAAGTCTGAATACGACACCTACATACTCATTCCCCTGAAACGATGCCACCATAGCCTTGCCTCTCCCTTAACCCACCGAACCGAAAACCGAAAAAGTGCCATGTTTTTTACAGAGAGGTTAAGGAAGTGCTACTAAGGCTTCAAACAATGAACAAAATAGATATATGAAGAAATAGATAAAGAATAGAAATGAACTGTCAAAAGGTAAACGTGAGCTTGACTGCACCATTTCATTCAATATAGTGAAATACAGATATTTTATCCATAGGGCCCAGACCTGGTTTTAAAACGTGCTTGATCAGTTCATATTCCTTCACAGAGGAAAACAAATCCATGTTTTTGATCCCAGTTTCTCTTTAGTAAACTTTGGCACACAGATACAACTGCATTAAAAACTGCATCACAAATAAGAAACAACATTTAACACAAATACATCCCTTCCCTGAGTTATGGTTACCTCTGTTATGTTAGCAACCAAATAAGCTAACTGGCTAACTAGCATCCACGCTTATTTTGACAAGCATTTTCACAGTTAGCTCGACAGCGATAGAAGCTCACAAACTAGCAGCAGGAGTTGTGTCAATATTGGACATTTTCACATGTGAGGAGTAGCTTGCCCTTTAGCGAGGAGGAAGGTACCATGGATAGTAATGTGGAATTCAGGGGAAGTGGAAAGGCATGCAGCACATCTGACCTCGCTACAACAATAATCTTGCATGTGCTGCCTGTTTCAAATCCCCCCCAGAAACATTTAAGTGGGATTCAGATCTTTGACTAAGTCATTTTGTAAACCTCCATTACTTTATTCTGAGTCATTCCTGGTTGGATCTGTTAGTCAGCTCCGAATCATCATCATCCTGTAACATCCACTTCCAGTTCAACTTCAAATTTCAGACAGATGTTCTCACATCATCTTTGAGCACTCTGATATGATGCTGAGTTCACAATTAAATCAGTGACTGTAATCTGTCCACTGCCTGAGGCAACAAAGTCACGCCACAGTGACCAAAAACTGTCTTTGGTCTGTATCAAGCATGTCCACTGTTACTGTGGCCAAACAACTCCATCTATAATTCATTTGTCCAGGACATGCTGTGCCAAAATTTACTCATTTTTTTCTGGTTGTAGACACAGCACACCAACAGCTCCACAGTTACCTTCACATAACATTTTAACAATCTGTGACTGCGACTCCCTACGAAGCTTTTAACCTGTGGCACCTCATCTGGAAACCTGACTCTAAATGTAATGAATGTAGTGTGAGAAAAGAAAAGGTGGATTTACTTTTTGTGTGATTGATCTGCTTTTTTAGTTAGATTTTAAAACTTAAGACACTTAAAACACATTAAGATTGACACCAAAACAAAATTCAACTTCATCAAACTATCCACAAAGTCCTGTGTGTGGAGCACAGAAACCCAATTTCTGATCCAATGTCCATCTGCCACTGCAGCTGATCCCTCTTTACAATCATAATGCCCACCCTGAGGAAGACATCTTTTTATTTGTCTTTTGTTCTTCTCTTTCTTACCTCACAGCCTCTCTCTCTATCCTCTCTCTTTGCCAGGCCTTTTTCACTGAGGCCAGCATTTCATTTGCCTACCACCTCAAACACAGGCCTAAAAGAGAAAGGGGGGAGGAAGAATAAGGGAGGGAAGGGAGAGGAGAATATGAGGAGAAGAGAGGGAGAGACGGAGGGGGAGATGGAGGGAGAGACGGAGGGGGAGACGGAGGGGGAGACGGAGGGGGTGACGAGTTGGGGTTTTTGGAATTTGGTCTATGTTTGGTTTGGAAGCGAAGGCCCCGGCGCTCGGCTCTCAGGAGGATAATGGAAAAGAGAGAAAGAAGAAAGGGAGGTTTATGGATGTGTGTACCCTCACAGGTGGTCGGCACATACTGATGGGGGTCTTTTATGTGTCAAAATGTGTGTGCGCGCATGTGTGTTTACTGGATTGCGCTGGCATGTTGGCAAAGGTAGAGCTATGTGCGCTCAAAGCAGTCGTGTGTTTATTTGCAGATGTTTGGGGACGCGTGCACGTGAGCTTTTGAGCATGTGGGAGTCAGAGGAGGAGGACAGAGAGAGGAGGTGAATTAGACATTCCTAAGATGGAGGAGGAGGGGAGGGGGGCACAGGGAGCCAGTGGTTAGTTAGTGGTTTGAAACTAAGAGGAGAAAAATGAATGTCTGGTCCAGGGCTGGGCCCAAAAACGTTACCACAACGAGCCAAATGAGCCAAGCGGGAGAGGAGAGGAGAGCGGAGAGAAAAACAGTCGAAAAGGGTTTTGGAGAAGAGGAGAACCAGGGAGGCCTCCGCCTTCTCCACCACCTACCTCCTCCCATATGAGGCCTGCTAACTCCTGCCTGTGCCGCAGGGGAGAATGAGGGGGAGTGGTGCTTTTATAGCTGGGCTGAACCCACTGAACCTATCATGTACAAACAGCAGGGAGAGTATGGAGACAACAGAGGGCCAAGGCCAGTGATCACACAGGGGGCTTCAGTGGGGAGGGGGTGTCCAGGTTGGGGACCACAGAAGGGCTGGAGGTACAAGCAAGGAGGAGAGTGATGGAGGAGCATGAGGAGACCTTGTAGGTCTCAGTCTAGTTTGGTCTGTCTTTCACTTTGACCCACCTTTCCTTTATTTACGTCTTTCTTTCTTCCTGCTTTCAGTCATTTTTCTATCTGCTGCTGTTCATTGCCTTCATTTCTGTCTTGGTTCTTGTTGTCTCTGCACTCTTTCCAACTTTTTTTCTTGGCTTACTTCACTTTTGTTTCCTTCACTTGTTTTTCTTACTTCTTTCATGTCTTCCTTCAGTCATTCCTTTAAAATACTTCACCATCATTCTCTTTCAAACTTTCTCTGTTCCTGTGCTTTTGCTTTGAAAAACTGTCAGTAAAAACAGTTAACAAACCACCATCATTGGTCCTCATTGAGTGAATCCCTCTGTCAAAGTTTAAGTTACATCTGTACAAATCAGCACATTGTGCCAGACACATGGGCCACCTCACTGGGGGAGCTGCTTTGCGAGATCCTTAATCACTGAAGATTCTTCGTTTGCGTTTCTTTTTTCAATCACTGCATTCTCTCTGGTCATCCTCCTTTGTTTTCTTCTTGATTCATTTTCTCACCTTCTTTTACTTTATCATTCCTTGCTTCCTTCATTTCCTGTATTTTAGTATTTTGGGCCCAATCCATCAGAGTGCCAGCCTTCATTGGTTTCTCCTTCCTGTACATCTCGCCATCACACCTCACTTTCTTTCTTCCCTATTTTTTCTTTTTATCTTTTCCTCTCTCTTTTCTCTCTTAATTTCTTCAGCTTCTCTCTTTACTATTCATTTCCATTCTTGTTTCACTCTTATTTCCCCTTCTTTGTGTCATTTCTTCCCTCCTTCCTTTCTACACACTGTTTTAAAACACACAATCATCCAGGTCTCCATATGAGCAGTGTTCCCACCCTGCAGCAGACAGTGTGGGTGGAAGGAGGCTATGAGACAGATGCACCCAACAACAACAGGAAAGGAGTTTGCTTGGCTCGGGGCCTTCTCCAAAAACCCGTCCATTTTGAGAACAGCATGATGCAACAAGCCTGCAACCTGCACATCACAAGAAAACACAAACTCTTCTCGCTGACCACCATGTTGCTTCTCAGAAAACTTAGCGAGGGGGTTTGAGTATCTCTGACGTGGACGCTGGTCACTCCTTTTAGGACCCTGGATGATTTAAGTGAGAATCAGCACAGCTGGAGTTGGGAAGTTTTTCAGATATGCAGCCGAATCCTGGATGAGGAGCCATGATTGGTGTCGGGGGGGTGGAGGACTTGTGGGATTTGCCGATTTATACTGCAGTGGAAGTAAAGGTCTTGTCTCCACCCCATCCCACTGGTGAGTTTGTACAGTGGTGGTGTATGCAGGAGTTACTCATTGGCTTTACTATGGGGTTTTACAGCTACACCAGTTGGTAGCATACTGTACTTGAACACTAAAGTCCTGTTTTGGAGCAGTGCAGTGCTGGCAGTGAAAGATCCTATCACATGAAGGTATAAATAGATTAATGTCAATGCATAAGATCCCAATATGGATGCTTTGCTGACCTGGCACCCACAGCAGCTGCTTGGAGATACACTGGTATAACAATAAATTAAGTTAAAACACTTGTAAAGAAAGAAAGAAAGAAAGGTACATTTTTCTCTTTCAAGTAAAACTGTCAAATATTTTGTACATCTGTTGATCCAGCCTTGACTTTTCCATTCAAGGATACTCTTCAGACAAAATGATGGCCTGCCTCCTGTGATCTATAACCTTTTGCCTTAAGGTTTGATCACACTTAACTGTTTGTTGTGCTTGCTGAACAATTAATCATCTTACTTGATGATTACACTACACCAGTATTTCATCAAATATATATTTTCTTTTTCATTTTGTTTCACCGGGGACTATTACAAAGAGCCCAGGAATAATTCTTTGGAAAATAGAGTAAGACTGTGATGACTACTACAACATTTATTTCAATTATAAATAAATTACTTCATTTTTTGCTATGTTTTGTCAAAGTAAACAAAAATACTTTCCCAAATAGTGGAGGACTTATTATGACAATCCAAATAATGTAAAGATAATTAGTTGAAGACAAGATAAGACAAACATCGAATATTCACATTCCTTATCAATTAATTAATTAATTCATGATTTATGTGACCATGGGATAACTGCATTCTTTCTCATTTCATTCCTCTGTAAGTGAATGAATAACTCTACAACTCTAAATAATAAATTAACTTCTAGATGTGGACGTGAAGACTTGAGATCACAGCTTTTTTGTGCATTTTCATAAATGAAATGACTGAGAAAAAAAGTGCTTCATCATGCTTACACATATGTCTGTGCTTTATGTATGACACAGCATCTGATTTCCTAGACAGGTTAACATTAACAAGCCCCAGTAGAAATATCTGTTCACATGTCATATCAGATCATAATCCCAAACAACAAACTCAAAACTGAAAAGCACTGGCGTATTTCCTTAGATGGCATGTATATATTGATTATCATGGTTTTATTAGTATTTACCCTGTAACAGCCTGTAGACGGTGACACAGCCTCTTCAGCTGCTGGAGTCAGTCTGATGATGCTTCCCAGACTTCAACAGCCGCACACTGAGCGCACAATTCACCAAAATCAGGCGAGTTTCTCCGGCGTTTCCTGTACCATCATCGACTGAGTTATCTGTTGTCACTGACAGCCTTCAAAAATAAAAATAAATCTGTTTGATGAGAGCAAATCCCCCCGGAGGAGATCGTTCAAAAGGAAAATATCTTCAGTTTTCAGATAGATAGAACCGAAAACCTTGTCCTGGGAAGAGTTTTCTGTCAAAATTACTGTGAGGTGAAGAAATCAACGGCGAGGGAGGGAAGGAAAAACAAATATCACTCAGAGGAGCGGATGTACTCTGCGGTGTGAATGTCAAATCTGCCGTAAAAACAGGTAGAGGCTCTCCCGGAGGCGCATCGCTCAGTTGCGACGCTGGTCAACTGAGCTCCCAGCGGCGGAGAGGAGGGAAGAGGCTGCCTGTGTGGGAGGGGTGGAGGAGAGGTGGAGGAGAGGAGGAGACACATGCTGCTGTGGAGGAGGCCGGAACTGACATCCAACTGTTGAGTCCCTCTGTAAGAGTCTGTTATCTGAGCTTTTTTTATTGCAGAAGTGGACTTTGAAGTAAACAGTTGGGGTCTTTTTAAGTGACTATTTCAACATGGAAATTGTGACTGGAAGCCACAGTTCACCGTGGCTGGATAGCTCAGTAGGTAATGCCTGGGTCACACTGCCGGAGAATCGGTTTGATTTTAGGTCCGATTTGCTCCTTCAGAGAATCGGGGGGCGGGGCGATTATCGGCGGAGTTTATCGTGTAGTGTGAGGGGGTTATCACAATAAATCTTAGAAGTCCTGAACTTCTCGCAGAGGAGTAACATAACATCAAACCTGTTTGTTATTTACGGTTTAAAATCGTGAGGAAAACATCTGGAGGAATACCCCATCTATTGTAGTCTCATGAGATTCCCAGCGTTCCCTGTATGCTTGACTGGGATGCCGAGAAGGATTATATGTAGCTTAATTTTATTTCATTTGCCGTTCTAGCTTTTGAGGCTAATGTTTGATAGCAGCCAACGGCATGCTAGCTGTCCACGCTCCTTTTCTCCTGGCTTTTTCCCTCTTTTTGGTGCAGAACCTTACCAGTGCAGTTTTAATTAGATCCAATATTTACAACAGCTACTCACGTAATCATGTGATGTGAGATCACATGAGGTCACATCAAGGGCTAAAAGAAGAACTGGAGAAGATATGGAAGGTGAAGGCAACAGTGGTCCCTGTGGAGTGTTCGGGACTGTGACCCCCCCAAACTGGGAAAGTGGCTCCAGCAGATTTCAGGATCAACATCTAAGATCTCTGTCCAGGAGAGTGCAGTCCTAGGAACAGCTAAGATACTGCGCAGAACCTTCATGCTCCCAGGCCTCTGGTAGAGGACCCGAGCTTGAAGGAGGAAGCACAAGACCACCCCAGAGGGGGTGAGAGGGGAGTTTCTTGTGTATATTTATGTGTGTGTGTATAGGTTGGACCCCCTTTTGCCTCCAGCAGACCACAGCAAAGAACAGAGCAGATACGCCACAGTGTCATAAACCGTAACAGTCCCTAACAGTGTCCTGCACATGCTGAAGGACCAACAGTCTCCTCCGCAGGTGGAGACAACTTTGGCCCTTCCTGTACAGGACACATGTGTTTGTTGTCCAGTCCAGTTTGTTGTTGAGGTGAACACCCAGGTATCTATGCTTTTATTGTCTGCCCGGAGTCGGGCAGGAGGGAGTCCAGCCCTCTGTGGTCTTGCAACACAGATGAACAGCTAGATGGTCCTCTGTTAGAGCAACGGGCATCTCCAGGTTCCCTCAGTTGCTGGGCGTAGACCAGGGGTGTCAAACTCGTGCCATGCAGGGCCGAGACCCTGCAGGTTTTCTTTCCAACCATCTCTCCAGCAGCTGATCTCACTGATGAGCTCCTTCCCTCAAACTTAAGGAGGTGTTCATGATTAAAATCACCTGCTTTAGTGACCGGTTGGAAAGAAAACCTGCAGGGTCTCGGCCCGCCATGGCACGAGTTTGACACCCCTGGCATAGACAAACGGTGGACCTCGGGGGAGTAGCCCATCCTGTCCAGGACAGCCTTCTTGATGTCCACGAAAAAGAAGAAGAAGCCGGCAGGCCAATCACCAAGCTCTGAGCCTCCCCTGACAACAGAGGAAGCTGGTGCAGAGCCCACTCCACCGCCGGCCTGTTACATGCCTCTGCTGTTGCCTCAAACATCCCTAAGAACGTTTGGTCATCTGCTGCCATCATCTATGGAGCTTAATGCTGAAGAGGGGAGAAGCAAACATGGGGTTTACTGCTGCCTCCGACCTGGCCAGCAGATTATTCAGGACTTTGGTCTGCCTCTCCGGTGGGCCTGGAGCACCTTGAGGTGTTGCTGGTTCACCAGCGCCTGTTCACTATGCATTGTCACCAGCTTAGTCACCAATTGGGCCAGCACCATGGCTGGTTACATCTGCTGTTCTGTCATGGTACCGAGTCCCTATCAGGCGCCAATGTAGCAAAGATGTTGCCACTCCAGTGGGTTCTCTCAGCCCAAGCACAGACAGCACAGACGCAAGTGTGCAGTTCACACAGTCTATTTTCCATTTACTTCTTAGTTCATTCAGTTGTTTGTGCTACAGGTAACAGTCTGACCCCTCGAGCACATGCCCCGTCCAACCAGTCCTCATCCTCTCCTCTGCCACGCTCCCCTTTTCAGGCCCTGAGTTCACACAGGTTACTTCCTGGTGTAAAACACCTGCGCCAATTACACACAGCGCTGCTTCCTGAAGCACCGCCCCACACCTCCCTCTACAGCTGAGCCCGAACCACACACCACCACAAGGTCATTCACACAGTTTCATCTCTCTGAGGTGAACAAACCTCATTCAGCCAACACAATACCCTATGTAAGAGCTGCCTTATATAGATTTTTGAGAAACGTTTACTGGTTGCTAAGAATAACAATGACATCAAGGTTAAAGGGAAGTTCATAGCCACATTCTGTTTCACCCCCACTGAAAAGTTCACTTGGTTTTCTTCATCATAAGTAGACAGCAGCTGCTTTTGAACAGATTTTATAGTTTGAAATAGCATCTTCATTCAGATGGTATTAGAAATGAGATTACAACAGTAATGTTATTGGCAGAAGCTGGATGTATGATCGTGTGTTTCATCTTGTACATTTCAGGCATGAGATACTGTTTCCTTTATTCATTATATAGTCCTATTCATTTCTCACTGTAAAAACTATAAACAGTATGTAAATTAGAAGATAATTAGCTATCTGCTATAGAAGAAAAACAACAATTAACACTTATCTTCTCACAAGATTAACAGCTCAGCTTAAAAACAGGGTGTAGAGATATTCTTCATATCACTAATATCTGGGGACAAGCAACCAGCATCTGTGCTTATAGGGTTCTTCAGTGGATCTGCCCTGCTCGAATCAACATCCAAATTCAACCAAGAAATGGTACGCTCCATACTGGTCTGACTATAAATCTGTTCAGAATGAGCTCTCCCCAGATTCATGTGATTTATAACACGTCTGAAGAGAGCTACCCCACTCTCACAATCAGTGATGTGAGGGAGAGTGATAGAAATACTTACTGCTGCAGAGAAATGAAGTATGAGAAATGAGGTAGAATGAAGCCTCACGTTGCAGGTACAGCGGCTGTCACTTATTTATTGCGTTAACTTCAGCTTGTGGACCTGACTTTACATTTTGTCGTCTCAGACCTGCAGGTGAAGGTGTTTCCTGCCACAGAGAAACCCAGCCGCCTACATGTGGTACAGGAACACAGAGAACTGGTCTCCCTGGTACCAAGAGCTGGTCAGCAGGGATGAAGCAGTCGGATACTCCTGTGCTGTCAAAGGCTACGAGCGTCTCAGAGCTCCTGAAGTCTAAGTGTGTTTATTTAAGCAGTGGTCAGTGGATGAGCCCTGTGTCCTCCACACCAGTGGTCCCCAACCACTGGGCCAGGGACCGGTACCGGTCCATGGGCAGTTGTTACCGGGCCGCAAAGAAACAATAAATAAAAATATAACTTCCGTTGCATTGATTATTAGAGTCTGAAAGACATTTTATTTTGAAAGGAAAGACCGGATTCTCTTCAACTTAACTTTTGCCATTGCCTCTTGACACGTCAATACGCTTGTCTCGGTCACGTGATAAAACTTTTCACCTATCACGTGTAACATCAGATACGTTAGCCAAAAAATAAGCCCGCAAACTAGCAAAAATGAATAAAATACAAATGTCTTCGCAGAGCTTCTTTGCAAAGGGTAGGAGGACAACTGTTTTATGCCGGTTGTGTTATATTATTTTCGCTGTATTTATCTGCCACACCTTGGAGGCCGGTCCGTGAAAATAATGCCGACATTAAACCGGTCTGTGGTCCAAAAAAGGTTGGAGACCACTGCTCCACACTACACAAACAAATACATATAAATAATTGTGCAGATGAGAAGGTGACTGTGACTGGGTATCAAAAGTTACTCAGTGTTTATTGTTACTTTTTACTGCTGCAGTAAATCTTCCTGATGTTATTTCTGTGACTTCTTTCAATAATAATAATAATAATAACATTTTTTTTATCCAATCATCATCCCTCCACAGAATTATAGGTTCAAAGGTCACGTGCACAGGGTTATGTTGCACTGAACCACATCACCAGCTGCCCACTGACTGCCACTCAAACTAAATACAGGTGGTACCAGAACGAACAGTTGGTCAAATATTCTGAGAGTCAACAGTTTCACAATCCTCTCATAAGATGATGGGAGTCTGCTCTGAGGAAGGATGACTCAGCAGAATACATATGAAACAAGTCTAAAACAGTCACCTGGAGTGACACTGATTATTACAGGTAGTTCTTCATTGGTGGTACAGCAGCACCTAAAATCATGAACATATCAGTTATGTGAAAACCAAAGTGTAAAAATGCCAGCGCAGCTTTTACTTTTGGTTTTGTGAGTATTTCTTTGCCAGGCACAGAGATTTCACAGCCTGCCTGCTGCTTCCTGTGCCTGCAACTGCTCCAGCCAAGAAATAATCCAGCGCATAACACCCAGCACACTGATGCCTGAGCACTTGTTTCTTAGATGTAATGTGTTAACTGATGCCACTGTCATCAGACTAATCTGCTTGTCCAAAACCACCGAAGTTTGATCAAAATCTTCTCAGTTATGAAATAAGTTATTTTCGACATTTAAGAATTAAGACATGTATGACTCAATTCTCATACGTATTTCTATATTATTTGCAATAATATATTATCTATCTATCTATAATCTATATTTCTATATCATCAGCTAATAGTGTCATGTCTGACTATTAGTTGAATTGTACATTAATATCATCTGAAAGTTATGAAAACTACAAAGACACACAGTATTTATTGGTTTTACTATACTGTATAAATACTAGATTTATGTGCTTCTTTTACTACATAAACAATCTTACCCAGGTTGTAGCTAGAAAGTTCATCTGACTTTGTGTTGTCATAAATTCACAAAATTAAATGATGTGACCAGCCACCAACATTCATTACATTAACTAGAAAGCATTCAGAGCACAGGCCTCCACCAAGGTATAAACTGTCTCTATAGACTGAACACTATTGCCCTCTTGTGGTGAAATAACTCAATAGTTAAAACAACAATTTCTAACACATGGGGATTTTGTTAATATGTTAATGTAATGTTTTTGGACAGGATCCCATCCTGTGATCTATGTATTTTAAAAACCTAGGTGTTTTTCAAAGTCAGGAGTGTTGTGCTGAAGCAGTAACAGACTTATGTGGAAAAAATAGAGTTGTCTTTATTTACTCCATCATCTGACCTGCAGTATCAGCTGTCCTCTGACCAATAACACAAATTACATCTGGTACTGAAACAGTTAACCTTTGACCCTGCCACAGAGCCAAAGGAAACACCTGCTGGTGGACCAAGTGTGTGTGTCTTCGAATCTCACAAACACCTGAACTGAACATGAAAAGAGTGTCACTGTTAAACATTTACATGCATTTTGGTAGAGAGTTTGTCCAATCAATAAATCACACTAATCCACAAATCTGGATTTATTTTTTTCAGGGTGAGTGGATGAAAATGGCAATAATGAATACAGTAAGACTGGTTGTTGCAGTACTAATCTTCCACCTGTGGATGAGATAAAAGATTTGATCATCCTTAACCATTCAGTTGTACTTGTTTGCCCAAAACAAATCCAGGAAGAAGAAAATCTCCAAGGACTCAACATAATGACTAAGCCGCACATTGAGACTGATACAGGAGACTGCTGACTGTGTGTGTGCTTATGTGTTTTCCTGTGTCACACATGCACTTGTAATATGAGAACATCTCAGTTCTGGTGATGAATCCTGATTAAATCACAGAGATCCAGAGAAGCAGGAAGACACTGAATGATGTTTTTTCAGAGGTCAGTCTTCAGTTAAACTCCTTGACACACTATACAAGCTGTACGAGCTTCTGCAAAATGAAGCAAATGGTAAAACAAAATGTAATGGTCTCAAAGAGCAACAATCATCCATCTCCCTTTTAGATTCAAAGAAGAAAATCATCCAACTTTTTCTAACCTGTATGGTTTTTGGTGATAGGAGTTTGAATGCTGAATGTACTTGTGCAGGTGTCATTTCATATTGTCTATAAACACCCCTCTGAACGAATCATAAGATTTTTTGTCTGTTGCATGTGTACATGTGCATAACTGTAAGCACTCACAACTTTTTAAATAACAATATTTCTTCTGACCCCAAGTGGGCAAAAAATATAATGCAGCTTTATTATTTTTCTGTAAAGTTGTTTTTGGTGTTGCTGCTGTATTCACATCACACTATAATAGAAGTAGAAAATAGCAACAGTTCACTAATGAACAAAAAGCTCTATTATTGGTAGTAAATCCTTTGATCATCATGTATGAGCCCGATTTTTTTAGATGACTGGGGTATTGTAGAGAGTACTTTAAAAGAAGTGATGTAAAGTTTCTAGCTCAGGCTAAATTCAGCATGTGTTACAGCTGCATGTCCAGAACTGAGACTATCGAGCTACACACACAGTTGTCTTTCTGTAACAAAGTGGCGGCCCATCTTCATTTTTGCATTTTTGGCTTTAGTTGTCATTATGTTTTATTGTCTCTTGTGTTGTCCATATTTAGGGCCCGAGCATCGAAGGTGCGAGTACGCTACTGTAATCACTCCGGGTTTTTTTATTATTATTATTATTATTATTATTATTATTATTATTATTATTACTATTGTAGTGACGATCAGCTGATCAGCCACTCAGCTGGGTGCAGGAAAACACCATGTTTACACACGCTGAATTAACGAATGTCCAGGCAATGGCTACAGTCGGGTGAGGTTCCCATTTAATTCATCTCAGGGTTTCATAACAAA